>JAIUCT010007919.1:0-16781 GCA_021307375.1 Tetraneura akinire
AATGTTCCATATTTTGTAGAAATATAAAAAGAATGAACCTTACGGTTTCAAAATTTCATTACACATATTTTAAAGTACCAGTACCTATATTATTATTCAAAACAATTTACAATAAATAATATTATTTTATTACTTTTATATGTTTATTATATCTTTTAATTTTTTTTTTTTTTATTTTGATTTATTACACTTATAATATAATATAATATAATAATATCATTGATTTTTAGTTGAACTCGTCTTTTTGTACATATTAATGATCTACTTATTGCCAATTAAGCAGTATTTTTATGTAGATTTTAATATAAATAATTCTGAATAATAACAACCTTAAGTCACAAATATTAATCATATTAATGGAGTTTTTAGAATCTGAGCGAAGCGAAGAATGTATTGGTTTTACAATGATGAGTGATTTTTTTTAAGTATGAAAAATGACCCGAAATAATGCTCCGATTATCACGAATAGCATAATATGTTTCCGGTAGGGAAGTGGATGTAATTGGTACTTTATTTAGGTCATTTTTCGAATTTCTCAAAATTGACCCTAGGCGGTAGAAAAAACGGCATTTTTCACGAAAATATTTCGACGAATTCTATTTTAATATTTCACTATAACTCAAGCAACTTTTAAGTTAGAGACTTAAAAATTATTTTGGGGTGTTCACATAGCTATTATATATGTGTTGGTAAAATTTTTTGAACCGTTATGTTAATTTTCTACAAAATATTGGACTTTGAATATTTCGTAAAATTCTCGTTTTTACGTATATAATGTTTGATAAAATTGGCAATTTTTGGTATTTAGGTCTGAAAATGTTACTGAAGTATACTTATATATTACTTAACATCATACTAAAATATTTAAAAAATCCCTATTCTAATTTTTTTTTTATGGCCGTTTAAAGTTGATATTTTTAGTAAAACGAAAATCTTAGAATCCATACGTATAAATAAATATGCTGAAAACACTTTTACTATCCGAAATAATGCTTCGATTTTCACGAATACCGAGTTTCAGATGTAAAAATGGATGAAAATGGTACTTTATTTAGGTCATTTTTCGAATTTCTCAAAATTAACTATAAGCGGTAAAAAAAACTTCGAAAAAATGACGAAAAATGAAATTTTGACGAATTCAATTTCTATAGTTCACGATAACTCAGGCAATTTTTAAGATAGAGACTTGAAAATGTTTTTAGGTGTTCACATCGCTACTATATATATATGGTAAAATTTTGGATTCGTTACGTTAATTTTTCTACAAAATATTGGACTATGAATATTTCATAAAATTCTCGTTTTACGTACCTATATAATGTTTGATAAAATTGGCAATTTTTGGTTTTTGGTTAAGGGTTTAACATCATACTAAAATATTAGAAAAATCCCTAGTCTCAATATTTTTTTATAGCTGTTTTAAGTCGATATTTTTAGTTCAAACGAAAATTATAATCTGACTGAACTTCGCTCAGAATCGTTTTTTCGAATGCAATGTGTTTATCATTGCATTCAAATTCTAATTAAAATTAAAACGCTATGATTCGCACACCTGTATCATACCTGTATCATATTATTAATAATATTAGTAATTAATAGGTTATTATTTTATTACCATGGAATTGCCTATATTAATCTTGGACCAAGATATTCTGGCGTAGCCATATTTTGACATTAAAATTACTTTATTAAAAAAATTGACTTTATTTCAATTTGATTGACTTATTTCTAAATAAGTTTGTAAATTAAAAGTCTCTTCTTTTTTTATAGAAGTTTAATGATGATATTTTTAGTGAAATCAATAAACTAATAGACGTATATCTATATATTTTTAATATTTTTATAAAATTGGCAATTTTGAGCTTTAAGTTTTTAAATTTTCATTAAATCTTTACCTATCATATATTGTTAACCTTAGTCCCAAAGTATTGTGAAACTATATGTTTTTTTTATAGTTCTTTAAATTATAAAATTGAAAAAGGAGAAGAGATGATACTGGCAGGGCCGGATTTAGGTATGTGGGGGCCCCAACAAAATTTTGTCAACACATTATTGTTTATAAGTAAATCAAGCAAATCATATTATATATAAATAAATATTATTTTATAGCTTAAAAGTTGTATTTATTAATAATTAAATTAAATCCATCCCCCCCAAGCAAAGCAAAGCAAAAATTAAATTAAAAATTATAATTGTTAAAATACAAATAGTCTTAATATCTAGGTAAAAGTTATAACAACAATAAAATAGTAGGTAATAATTAATATTTAGAAGCCTGGAACTTTTCTTGTTTTCATATTTATAAAATGTTCTATTGTTTCTTTAATGTCGAGATTTCTTAATATGTCACATTCCGAACTCATTCTTGTGAGATTGTTCAGTCATGGAAGTACGCAATCTATTTTTTATGTACTTTAAATTAGAGAATGATCTTTCACTACTGCAGTTTGTAATCATAATTACAAGATAAATGCGTAGAACTATTTCAATATTCGGAAAACAATCCTTAACTTCTTTATTAATTAATATTTTGTACATTAAATGTTCTTCACTGTAATTATTACCTGCACTAAATTCATTTTTAAAAATTTTATAAAATTCTTTATACTGAATTAGTTCATTAGCGAAATTATCATCTATAATATCTATATCATCTTTATTAATGTTAACTAGTTTAGTTGCTTCTATTTCAATTTCTTCATTATTCAATTTATCTAAATTACGAAGAAAGCCAAATCGACTGCATATTAATTCATAGGCGGATAATCTTTGATCTAAACTACATATAAATTGATCAATTACTGGTAAACAATTTTCAGTTTCAAGTTTTTGAGAATTTGTCAAATTTAAATCTACTTTTGATGTTTTACAATATTCTAATGGATTTAATCGGATATTTCTTTGTCGTTTTCGATGTTTTAAATTACATATTAGTAGATTAAACTAAACTAATCGCTTTCCATCGATTAATTTTACTTCCTGCCACCACACGATATAATAATAATTATACAAAAATAATAATATTTATTTTTGGACATGTCGTACACGACTTGTACCCGCACGGCCGCACGCATTGTCGCATATTTTCGTATCTGATGGTGAATAGCAAACATACAGAATATAGAATCCGAATAACCTGTATCTATTATATATTATATTGTATTGTAATAATTATAGAAAAGTACATAATATTATAATATTAAATAATAAGTATTTTACTTATTGAAAATTTTACTTAAAATTAATAATACACATTTTTCCTCAAACTAAAAAAAATAAAATTTTATATATTATACGTATCATTGTTAAAATACTTACCATTAAAAATACAAAATTATAAATTTGTGGGGGCCCCTAGGCTGAAGCCCACTCAGCCCTCCCCTAAATCCGGCCCTGGATACTGGTGTGGGTAGGATACAGGTGTTGAAAGGTAGTATTGTATTTTAAATTAAAAAATGAATATTTAGCCATATAAAAAAAATTATATTTGTATGATATTAACAACAAAATCCTACTATTACAAATGCAATAATAATCTCAAATAATATTTTATTATGTCAATAAGAAAAAGTATGATGTGTAAGTACAATAATGCTAAGAAGTTTGAACTAATAAAGTATTGAATAAAGTATTGAAATAAAAATTATAGAAATCGTAGAGATAAGTTGATTGTAGAAATAACATAAATTTTCATTCGAATACATTAAGATTTTTTTTTATTTTTAAAATTAAATACATTGACTACTGAGTCATTAGTTTATGTACAATTTTTATAGTTATATTTTTACAAGTTTCCTAACATTAAATTAAGGTATATAAATCAGATTTTTTTTTTTTAAGAAAGATATTACATTTCTTTAATCCTGTGTGTTTGGTCCTAGACTTGGCAGATATCTTCTGGCATGTGGTATTCTTTGCCAATATGTTAATTATAGTAATCGTTCGGTGATGACGTGGTTGACCGTTGGTGAGACGCCACTCAGACATAGCTTCAGAACTATTTTTATGGAGAGTCATTACTTAAATATAATAGATTTAAGTAATAGTTTAAGGAAGTTAAATATAGTAGATTATAATTACAGTAGTTTATATTGTTGTCGACATTAAGTTCACCACCTTTCACAATAAAATAAATACTGTGTATATATTTTTTTTTGTTGTATTTATGATTATTTTATTACATACAATAAATTAAAAAAAAAAAAATCATAATATTTATGAAAACATAAAGTTATTTACAATTTTTTAAAATGAATAAAAATCTTAGATTTTTTTGGAAAATAGTTAAGTTATGTCTTCTATTTTGTAAAAAAATAATATTTCTAAAAATAAATAAAACAATGTGTATACTATTTCTATTAATAAATAGTAAATACATATCAATATAAATAAATAAAACGTATACTCAGTTCAGAAAAAAATGATATGGCATTATTTATTTGAAAACCATGCAGTAAGAGAATAAAATTATATTATATTATATTATTATGAACCTAAATTTGAATAAGACAATATATTTTGATAATGATCATGACGGTTGATGGTGTGACGAAAGACGAAAACATAGTCATAAAGAAATTAAATATCTTATAGATTCTATGAAATATGGAAATGGTTAAATCCCGGGATGTCATGATTGAAAAAATCATATTATTATTATATTTTATTAGAAAATGTATCATAATTATAATTCATTTATATATATATATATATATATATATATATATATATATATTCTACCATATTTTTGGTATCAATCATTTTTTTTATTTATTTATTTATTTATTTTTTTAATGACAATTACTGTTCTTCATATACGGATATATGTATGAACGATACATCTATACTAATGATACATATACATTGTTGTATTTGAAATTTTAGTATTTTACAATATTAAATTCATCAATATCATGGATATTATTATCTATTATTGTAGCAAATATGTCACAATTATATACAATAGAGATAATACAATTGATATAATGATACCAATATACAAATAATGCGACCAAAATAATCTGAAAACAAATTAAATATATAAAATATTATATACCTAGTTTAAATTATTATATAACAAGATGTACATACATTCGATTCTTCGATAACGCTTGTTTTAAGTTATTTAAATCTTCGCGTAGTATATATTTCCGAATTCCGTAATAAGTGACCTTCAAATAGGATTTCCTATCGAAGTTCTTAAAGCTAAACCAAAACTTTTTACGATCTTCTTGACTTAGAAGTGACCATAAGTCAAGAGTATTCCTATTGTCAAATTTCCTCTGACGCAAAGCAAATTTAGAAATTAAATCTAACTGTAGTTCCATTTTTGAATATATTTTCAATGTTCTAAATAAAAATGAATAGAAGTATAATAAAAATAATAATAGTTTATCACATTTAAAATTTAATAATTGCCATACTTTGGTTTTTTCCCTCTTAGAACTAAAAATAAATCCAAAAATGTTGCAGGAATTCGGTGCAATAAAATTTTCAATATAAAAACTATCCAAGATTTAGTAGAAAGAAAGTATGGAAAAAATATACCAAATTGAATTCAACGGAGGTGCCTGGTAATAATTTCGATACGTTTCATTTATCAAAAAACCTGAGGTCATAGGACTTTCAACACTTGACACATAGTTAAATATCTTGGGTTCTTTGTAAAAAATTTTACCATTTCGATATCTGCAAATTTTATAATTTTGTATACGTTATACAGTTAATATAGTTAATTAATATTTTTAGGTGTTCATAATATTACGTTTCAACATACCTATTAACAGTATCCCACATAATACATATTAATACGTTTGCAGTGTAATCAACTGGGATAACATCACATATTTTATTAGTATTAATTAAAGTAGTTTTTAAAAGACCTGTTGCAATTGGAGTTAACACAGCATTTGCTCCATTAATATTTTCTACCCAACCGGGAATGGGTTCAGATGCAGCACATCCGACTATATTGTATCAATTATATTTAATATTTATAACTTAAAATTTTTTTATCTTACATAACAATAACAATAAGAATAAGAATATTTAAATATAAATAATGTTAATATTCATAAAAAAAAAACTAAGAATTCATTATTTTGGGTATATCGCCGTTTTTTTATACAGCATTTTAATATATTAATAGCATCATATATGATTATATGACAAATTGACAAACGTTGTTAATAGTAATAAACTAATAACACACTTACTAATTGATGGTCGAAATATTGAAATTGGTGATACTTGTTTTTTGACAATATATTTTCGGCGATTGCTTTTGTAAATGTATAAGTATTAGGCCATTTACCAAAAATTCTATTATATATTTGTTTAAATCAATTCTCATCTCATAATAATATTAATAATTATTTACTCGGAATTTGATTTGCCTTGGACTGTTGGACTACTAGATTTTCTAACACTTCAGCTGATACTGGAACATTATATTTTCTTCTTTAATTTCATTTCTCACAAAATGTGAATAAATGGTTGAAACATGCACAAAACCCTGTATAATAACCATTTTAATAAAAATATTACATTTTTTAATAAATAAATTTATTTTTATTATAATTTAAATTTACATAAGTTTATTGAAAAGTATATTAAAATTTCAATTCCATAAATATTGTTATAAATAAGTTCAAAATATAATTAAATCAGTTTTGAATTATTATATAATATGCACCTATTTGTAGTACGAAGAGGAAAATGGTTTTTAATTTTTAATTTATATTTTTATGTGTAATAGAATAATATCATAATCATTATATTATCACAATTAATAGTGCTACTGTGTATTTGTAATATATATGTATATATAGCGTATTAATAGAAAACAAAATGGTCAACTATGTATACACTTAAAATTGCAAAAAATAACAGTTGATGGATTTTAACTATTTTATGGTAAATGGTATTAGTAGATATACCTACTTAATATGATTATTATTTTATTTCATACCATATTTACCACTAGGTTTTTCACTTCTCTTGCCAATGTTAATAAATTTATAGTGCCTTGGATATTTATTTTTGATGCAATTTCAATAGGTTCATTGAATTTTACAGTAGCAGCACAATGAAAAATGAACTTAACATTTTCAATTATCCAATCATGGTCATCCGACAATAATCCTAAAGATGGTTTTTCTATATCTCCATTTATTATTTTAATGCGGTGCGTAAAATCAGACTGTTCTTTTCGTAATTTATCGAATAACTAGAAATATATGTTTAATTAAATAAATAAATTTTAAATAAAAAAACGCAATATAAATAATAGTAATCATTGATCATTTGTGTAGGTTTTTTAAGTATATTATAAATACGTAATAAATAAATAAATTGCACAAATATTAATTTACTATAGGAGTAATGAAATAAAACATAAAAAGCTATTAGAAATGTATTAAATCTAAAATTTATTTTAATATATGTTTTAATTAAGTAAATAATATATTGTAAAATTTAATAAAATTTTATTAACAATTACACAAAATTAAAACTACACAATCAACTAAATATATATATATATATATATAAACTCGTATATAAAGGTTAAATTCGATTATATATATTTTAGAATCTTGGTACTTACAGATCCTTCAAAAATTTTTAGTGCCCTTTGATTTGACGTAAGTCCTTTCTTACTTCTCACAATGAGAATAATATTTTGTAAAGGACAAGATCTCAATAATTTTTCTATAAGTACTTTTCCCAGAAATCCTGTACCTTCCGTAACTAAAACTGTTCCATCTTTAAATGTTTCAGCTATATTAGTATACATTATTGATTTATTTAAAATATAAATGAAATTTAAACGTATATTCTGTACTTAAATTTAAGGTAAATGTAGTGTTTTTGCATGAAGCGTAAATTAGTTAAACATTACATAAGCGTCCTATGACATATAACAGTAGTAGTACTATAGCGATTTTAGGTAACAATATATATTGTGTCCGAATGACCTTGTATTGAAATTAAAATTTTGGTGGGATCAATGTTATAGGTTAAGTTTTAAGATGTCAATATTAAATTTTTAATAGTATTTGTATTAGTATGCTTTAGCGTTTAAAGTAAAATTCAATTTTCACAAAATAAGTAGGGAATAAATTATGTCCCACATCCTCTAAGAACCTGTCAGCCCGAACCCCTGCAGCATCCAGAAAACGTCGGCATTCTTTGCCAAACCAAAACTTCTCAATCAAATAGGACATTTATATCGGTTCAATGCTTTAATGTAATACGTATTAATGTTTGCTTAGTATGTGTTTGATTAATTTCTACATTATCTGACTGAACTTCGCTCAGAATCGTTTTTTCGAATACAATGGTTTATCATTGCATTCAAATTCTAATTAAAATTAAACACTATAAATTGCACACCTGTCTTGTATGGCTGTATCCTATCCGGCAAGAGTATCAGCTCGTCTTTTTTTTTTATACAAATGAAATATACTCGATTTTTTTTAACACCATTTAATTGCGTTTACTTATATTTGGTATAATTACTGACGCACTAATATAATTCTGACGCGACCCACTTATTCTTTCCACAGTTCTATCTCATCGTGATGAATAAATAATATGATATAAATTAAAATAATAATTAAATAAATTATATTTATAATATATTTATTAAAATTAAATTAAACATTTTTTTCTTTAATTTATGTACATTTCTATTTAATATATTACATGTACTTCTATCTAGCGTAAAAATATATTTGATTTCTGTGATGATATTATATTATATTAAACTCCTAAACATATTTCGATGCTATCATACATACACTATTTCTTATCATAAAATTTTTGGCAGCTAACTTCACGCACGTCTAAAAACTCAAGTATAAATAAATGTATCCACTGCACTATCGTCATCGAATAAAACACTAATAAAACATTAAAACATTCAAAATAAAATTGTTAAGTTCGTCATTTTATAAAAATAAATAAATATTAACTAACTATGAGTATTAACACTGAATGTTATTTGTATTATTTATTACGATTTTCCTGTCAATTGGAAATTTTCTACCCAAATTGTTACCTTAATAAACTTTTAAATTGTAATTTATTATATCTTAGATAATAAATCCAGTTTTACTTATCTAAACTTATCTTGGTGTTAATAGATGAAACTTTTGTACTATAATGCCTAATTTTCTTTTTTTGTACTAATTTTCCAGATAACTATATATAAATGTAAAGCAAATCCTACTATTTTTTATTTCTATAATTAAAGGTAGGTAATTAACAGTGGCGCAACTAGGAGGGCGCAAGAGGGTCCTTAGCACCCCTGAGTTATAATTTAGCACCCCTTATTGTTTTCTTTAGGTCTAACTATAATAATTACATTAAAATACTGTCAATTTTAAGTTTTAAAGTTTTATTAGAACTATTTTGTTCAAATGTCTTATAATATTGTAATCTATGAATATAATAAATTGATAATACTGCATGAAACCTAGAAAAAATATAAAATGTAAATGTCTACTTATTAGGATAATAAAATATGTTTAATTTTAGAATTGTTATAGTGATTCATAAATAATTGGGAAATAGAATTTGGTGGTGTGGGGGCACGGTTTATTTTTTGTTACATAATTTTAGCACCCCCAATATTTAGGCTCTAGTTGCGCCTATGGTAATTAAATCAGCAATATGACCATACTCCAGTACATAACTTATGAAACTGAAAAATTTCAAAAATTGTGACAGGATTTTTTTTTTTAATACAATTTGTGTGGAATTTACTGATTTCTTTTAAGTTCATGTCTCCTAAAGTTGTTAATATGTAATAAAAAGTTCTGAAAATTAAATATGACCATACTCATTGATTATAATTAACAATATAAATAAAATCTCAAAAATTGTATACACTGCATTAAATCATCAAATTATTGTGAACCTTTGAATTTTAAAAAAATTATGTTTTTTTTTTAAATTCAATAGTCAATACACCCACTGGCCAACACCATTATCCTGTCCGAGGAGCAAAGAATACTCGTGGTTAGGTGAAAATCAGTGGCGTCGAATATATAGTTTATGATGTATGTTAAAAGATTTCAAACCTAAGGAGTGGATACAATGGCTCGTGAGAGCATTGTCATTTATTATACCTATAGTGCCTACTGCCTTATTATATTGTTAGATTTATTCCATAACATAATAATGTAAAAAATGATAACAATTTGATAAGGCTCACCTTAGTTAACTAGGTTAGTTAGTTTCGCCTATGGTATAAGGCATAAGACCTTTTATTAAAATATTCAATTATAAAAAAAAAAGAGCTGATACTCCTGCCGCACAGGATACAAGTGTGCGAACCACAGCGTTTAATTTTAATTATAATTTGAATGCAATGATAAACCATTGCATTCGAAAAAACGATTCTGAGCGAAGTTCAGTCAGATTATAATTTTCGTTTAAACTAAAAATATCAACTTAAAACAGCTATAAAAAAAATTGACATTAGGGATTTTTCTAATATTTTAGTATGATGTTAATTAATATGTAAGTATACTTCAGTAAAATTTTCAGACCTTAATACCAAAAATTGACAATTTTATCAAACATTACATACGTAAAAACGATAATTTTACGAAATATTCAATGTCCAATATTTTGTAGAAAAATTTAAAAAACGGTTCCAAAATTTTACCACATATATATAATAGCTATGTGAACACCCAAAAAAATTTTCAGGTCTCTATCTTAAAAATTGCCTGAGTTATCGAGAAATATAGAAATCGAATTCGACAAAATTTCATTTTTCGTGAAAAATGCCGTTTTTTCGTCATTTTTTCGAAGTTTTTTCTACCGCTTAGGGTCAATTTTGAGAAATTCGAAAAATGACCTAAATAAAGTACCAACTAGATCCACTTTGCTACCGGAAACATACCCAATTCGTGATAATCGGAGCATTATTTCGGGTAGTAAAAATGTCTTCAGAATAAAAAAAAACAAAAAAAAAAAACAAAAAAAATCACACATCATTGTAAAACCAATTCGCTTCGCTCAGAATCTAAAAGTAAAAAATAAGAAGTTTTAGGCTATGCAAATTAAGTAGAATAGTAGAAATGATAAACACATTTGTAGTTTTAAAAATATTGATTTTAATTAAAATCTTATTCTAATATTACATATAGGTATTATTAATACTATTCTATTATATACCTACAAACCTACATATTTAAAGAGGTGAGTGCACGGAAAAAAAAAATTACAATATTAATTTAGTTAAGAAAAATATAGTTAAAATAACTATTTTTTGTTTGAAATAACTATTTATATTAGTAAATATAACTAATACATATATAGTTAAACTATTGTACACTCAGTTACTAAATATTATGTTAAAATAATAAAAATAATAGTTGTTTTTACAATAAAAATAGTTAAAATAATTTAACTTAATTTCTCAGTTACAGTAATTAATATTTTTGTTCATAATCTAATAATAGTATTTATCAACAATAATTTATAATAGCAATTACGACAAAAATTAACATTTGAGTTTTGAGGTTATATTATATTATTTATATTCGTCATTATAATTTCATCATTCATCGATCACGAGACAATTTACATGTGACAGTGGACGGTACGCGCTTTATTCTAAATTTTTAGTGATCCTGATTCATATTCCACTTCAATATTTATAAAATTAATTTTATATTTATAATAATAAATTAAATATAACAATCATTTGTGCGATATTTTTGAGTTAAGTAAATATATTTTAATACTATTAACTTACTAATTCAACATTGCAATACTGTACAGTGAATAGTGAACATGTGTATTAATAGGTTTATTATAATTCAAGATTTAACGTATATTAACTAATAACTGTGTAGATATAAGGTACAACTTATTTTTGTTATAAAGTTATAATGGATGCAGTTACTGAAAAAAAGTTGATAGAATGGGAATTCGAGAATTTAATTCTCCGTTTTAATAAAGTAACGATTAACAAACGATTTTTATATTCACCTGGTTCTACAGTACCTACCTACATTAATTTAAATTATTTGTTATATATGTTATAGAAACAGGACAATAGGACAAACATAATATTATCCGAATAAACCATTATTTTATATAATACTTTATAGTTTATAATTATTTATATTTTGATGAACATTATCAAGCCTATAATATCACACTAACTAATACATTAATTTATGTTAAATTAAATTATCTAAAAAATAAGTATCCTACTCATCATTGCATGTAATATTTTTAATGGATTACCATTTATAACTTTAAAATTATAAATTATTATTATTAATTATTTATTTTGTTTTATTAAAACAAATTATATTGTGAAATATAAACTAATTGTAATCTACTTATAGAATTACGTTTTCTATTTTTGTATATTTATATAAATTAGTCATAGAATTAATATTTATAATATAGTATTTTATATTTTGAACAATATAATAAAATAATTTATAATAATAATAATGATAAAAAAAAAAAAAATATTTAAAAAAATTATTTATATGTATTTTATTTATTGAAAATTATAATTTTAGTTAAAACTATAATAAAAAAATAACTAAATAGTTTAGTCAATTGGGCTGTGAATTTAATGCACTAAAAAACCTTAAAAAAATGTCCAAAAAATGCAATAAAATATGCACTTAAAATGCAAAAAAAAAAAAATGCCAAAAATTATAGTATAAAATTCATTTAAAATGGTTTTTAATTTAATTTTTATATTTATATTATTATTAGATACAGGATTTTATACATTAGTACATTACATGAATAAAAGTGTTTATTTAATTTAAAAAAATAATAAAAATGTTGATGAATTTAAATATACAGCCTGTCGCCTGTGTACAAAACAAATTTTTTTCAAACATGTCAATTGATAGAATTTGATTAAAAATACTGGGAAATAAACTAAAAAAGGAAAACATGACCCAAAAATGCAATAAAAAGTAAAAAGTAAAAGTTCCATAAATGTATTCGTATTTCGTATAATTCAAATTATGTACTTACATAGCTACCTTTCACAATCACCAAAAAAATGCACTTTCCTATGAATTCACAGCCCTAATTATCAACATTAAATTATTTTATTTATGATAAAATCATAGAAGAATTTTGAAATTTGTTATTAATTTATTAATTATTATTATTTTATTATTTATTAATTTTATGGTATTTAAAAGTTTTCAATTCATGCAGATAAAATAGAGAGGTGTGAAATTTCAAATATCGATAACGATACTTTGATAAATCAGTAGGTTCAGTAGACCCCCATGGTATTTATAAAACCTGGCACCTATGCATTGGCGTACCTGTGGCCCTGTGGGGAAGGCGATGGTGGCACTCCGCGATCCATAGAATATATTAATTTATAATTTAACTACTACGTCTTTATCATAAGATATGAAGAAAATTTTTACATAAAAAAAAGTTAATTTTATGTAAGTACATAACATTTTTGTTAATTATTTTATATTTTTACATACGTGTGAAACTGTGAAATATTATTTTATTTAACCTAACCTAACAAATGGGTTTAAAAATTATATTGCATCCCTATAATAATTGTCTAGGTACGTCACTGCGCCTATGCTTATACTTAATACATCTAGATAAAACAAAAATCAATTTTTTTTTTTTTTTAATTTTTTTTTTAACTCTTTTTTCATATGTATTGAAAAATATTTAAAAAAATTATTCATAAAAAATAAATAATATTAATGGTCTAAATTGATATATGATTTGTATTGATGTTGTGGTCATTACTTTACTTTTTATATTAGATTTAGAAGTGCATAAGATGGTATAAAGTACAATATTAAATTTAATATTATTAATATTATTAATATAATTTTTTTTATAAATAAAATCAATTAGATATAATTCTATTATTATACCATATTAAACTATACACTTATAAATTATAATTATATATATATATGTATTTAAATATTTACTAGATAATATATTAATATAATATGTAGATATTTCTAAATATTGTTTGATGAATCTACTGACAATTCTTAAAAATATAGAATTAGTAATTAGGCACCTAATTATTCCTCGGATTTTCCAATAGTATTTAACAAAGCTGACATAACTGAATAATTCATGCGCACGACCTGCAATGTAAATATAATAAAGTAAAATAATTGATAATAACAAAAGAACTGAACTCCTGTCGCATAGGATACAGGTGTGCAAATCATAGCGTTTAATTTTAATTAGAATTTGAATGCAATGATAAACCATTGCATTCGAAGAAACGATTCTGATCGAAGTTCAGACAGATTATAATTTTTGTTTGAACTAAAAATATCAACATAAAACAGCTATAAGAAAAATTGTGACTAGAGATTGTTCTAATATTTTGATATTATGTCAAGTCATATTTATGTATACTTCAGTAAAATTTTCAGACTTTAATCACTAAAATTGCCAATTTTATCAAACATTATATATGTAAAAACAAGAATTTTCGTGAAAAATTGCCGTATTTCGTCATTTTTTCGAAGTTTTTTTTACCGCTTACTCCGCTTAGGGTCAAATTTGAGAAATTCGAAAAATGACCTAAATATAGTACCAATTACATTCTCTTTCCAACCGGAACCATATGCTGTTCGTGAAAATCTGACCATTATTTCGGGTCGTAAAAGTGTTTTATTGTGAAAGTATTGAGAAATAATAAGAAGAATTTTCGTATGGATTCTATGATTTACAATTTAACTAAAAATATCAACTTAAAACAGCTATAAAAAAAATTGAGACTAGGGATTTTTCTAATATTTTAGTATGATTATGTTAAGTAATATATAAGTATATTTCAGTAAAATTTTCAGACCTTAATAGAAAAATTGCCGATTTTATCAATTATTATATACTTAAAAACGAGAATTATACGAAATATTCAAATTCCTATATTTTGTAGAAAAATAAACGTAACGATTCCTAAATTTTACCACATCTATATAGTAACTATGAGAATATTCAATTAAATTTTCAAGTCTATAATTTCAAAATTGCCCGAGTTATCGTGAAATATTGAAATCGAATTTGTCGAAATTTCAGTTTGCCGTATTTTCGTCATTTTTTCTACCGCTTAGGGTCAATTTTGAAAAATTCGAAAAATAACCTAAATAAAGTACCAACTACATCCACTTCCCTACCGGAAACGTATGCTATTCGTGATAATCGGAGCATTATTTTGGATAGTAAAAGTGTCTTCATACTTAAAAACAAAAAAAAAAACAAAAAGACACACACCATTGTAAAACCAATGTACATTCTTCTCTTCGCTCAGAATCTAAAAACATTTTTAAAGTAAAATCATTTAGTATTGTTACTTGTTGTATAAATACATAGTTTTATATAATTGTAATACTATGAAATAATATCTATATACGTATACGTGTTATAAAATATACCATCACACTTCGGTTTAATGAAAAATATTTAATATGAATCAACGTAAGTTATTTTAGTACGTACACTTGCAAACATTATTAAATTTATTGTTTTCTTCTCCGTTATCCGTATATTCATATGATTGCATTCATCGATTGCCATATCTACACTAATCAGTTTTCTAAATGGAATACTTCTATCTTCCCAATCAGTGCAATATATCGCGAAGTGCAATGCATCTTTCTAAAGTATAATATAATTTTAAGAACACAATATTATAACAATAACAATTATAGTATGTTAATTAGATATTTTAGAGGAATCATAATGCCTTAATTAAATTCATGTTTATAGATAAATGATTATTGGCAAAATTAATTTTAATTAATTTCCGGTGCCCTGAGCGTAACAATTTTAGAGACATATAATAAACTAAAAACTGAAAATTGTTGAAATTAATGTATATATAAATATATATATATATATTAAGGCTTTTCACTCGAATAATTTTCAAAAAATTCAAAAATTCATGTTATGGGATTTGGGTGTTTATGGTATTCGGATTTTCAAAACACCTCATTGAATTATGTTATCAGATATTAGGGTGCTCATAACTGTTTTTATTCAGGATAATATTGGTTATTTCGGTTAATAACACATGAATGATTAAATTATATGCTTATTTTCTATGTAAATTACTAGACAATATCGAATGTTACAATTTTTATATATGGCAAAAATATATACAAAATATTTATTGGAATAGATTTTAATTGATTTGGGAGTTACAGGTTGTAGTTAATTCAAGGGCAAGGCCCTGATTTATATATTTATATATTAAATTTGTTGATAAGTTATTAATTTTTATAAAATTACAAATGGTTTTCGTTTATTTGTTTGTACAATTTTTTTTTTTTTTTTAGTGATGTTGTAATTCAAAATTAAAAAAGGTGCAATTTGAAGTTTTGCTACGGCCGCAATATTTGGTTGCTACGGCCCTAGTATTTCTACTGAATAATATGAATCAAAATTAATTATCTTTATAAATAGAATTATAACTTTTTTAAAAATATAATAAACATATAATACATATATTAATTTATATATATATATAAGTATATTTTAAATATTTCATATACATACTTCTTCACTGAGTTTGTCAAATAAGTAGCAGTATAAGAAAAAATAATAAATAAAAAATAATGGAGATATTACAATTCTGAGAATAAATGTGTTGAATAATGAAACATCATCATTATAATAATTCTGTAATGTACAAATATCTTGTATAATAATAATATTTATGTCTACACTTATTTATAATGTGTTTACCATAATTGTTAAACTCCATGATAGTA
>JAIUCT010007930.1:0-16930 GCA_021307375.1 Tetraneura akinire
GAAACGTTGAGAACCACTGGTATAATATCGAAAAATGATGAGAAACAATGGAATATATTTGAAAAAAGTAGAGAACCACTGTTATTTTAAAATTTTAAATTTTAATAAACGTAGACTGTGGCGTATTTTTGGGAGGGGGGGGGGGGGTGTCCTCCATGTCTGGACACCCCACGACTTTAAAAAAAAAAAAAAAAAAAAGTTCTAATATATTGGACATTGCTGTTATTTTATAGTATACCATTTTTATTTTATTATAAAATAAATGGTATTTTTTTATAAATGGCAAAACTGAAATTAATCTGATTAGGATCGAGTGATTCGACCGTAGAGTAATATACTATGAAATCGATGACACAGAAAATCTACAGTTTGTCAGGGATATCCAGAAATTATTTGAATTTCACACTTTCACAGAGTCATTACGATAATATAAAATAAAAATACCGACAGGCCGCAACGAAAATACAATAACAATGAAAATATTGTGATCATATGTAGTTTATTTTTAAATCTAGTATACAGTTTATCAGTTAAATATATACACTCGGTCTATCGGTTTTGTAGAGAATTATGCATATTTTTAATAATACCATTGATTATAAATATTAGTATTTATAACCAATGATAATTTACTATTATACTATACTGCTTTCAATTTAAGAACGCACCGGGCGGCGAACGATTATCGGTCCGAGTTCGCGCATTTATCCCCTCCACTGACATTGTCGATGCGTATTTTCGCCACTGGTAGCATTCCCGCTGAAAAATACTGGTTTAACATACCAACGATTTCTGTATACGTAGTGATGTAAAAATGTAAATTATTTACCGTAATAAATTAGGTAGTCGTTACTATAATATTATTGTAAACTAACTGGGGCGGCGGTGCGTTCGTATTTAGAAAATATTAGCACTCTGTACACAAGGCCACAATAGTTTACAACGACGGCAACCGACACGTCGTCGTAAATGATGAAAACGTTGATGATGAAAACCAATCACAGAACGTTCAGCGCTCATTTGGATGCGCGAGCGCGGTGCGTTCTTAAATTGAATGCAGTATATTATGGTATTATTTATCAATTTGTCATTCATTTTTTCGTCCACTGTCGTGCTGTACGTGTACCTACCGCTACCATCACTGTACCGGGTGATAACTGAATAACATAAATACTTATTTATTCAAATAAATTAAACAATTATTAATAAGAATCATAGAAATAACGAATCAATGTGTCATAAAAATAAATATTAGTAATCAGTATTAAGTAATAACCGAGGTAATAACCTACAACTTGTTTATTATACCATTTATATGAGTTTCAATAAATGTTGGACACCCCCCGAAAAATCATCCAAAATACGCCACTGAACGTAGATCATACGTAGAGTCAGTGGCGGCCTGGCCCGGTCGGCGAGTCGGCGATCGCCGACTGGGCCCTAAAACTTGCTTTATTGGGCGCAAAAAAAAAAAAAAAAAAAAAAAAAATGTTTAAAATTTAAAACAATTTTTAACTAAATATTTTCTTGATCACAAATTAAATTTCGTTATTGAATGTATTAAATTAAATGTCGTTATTAATTGTGATTAAAAATATGGGCGAGTCTTGGGAGATAGGTCGTATGACGTAGGGCCCAGCTACTTTACAATTTGACTTATGACACGTGTTGATAACGTGATATGCAGCATGCTTGCATATTTAACGCGCGTTAAAACCGATCTATAATAAAACCTATATAAATAATTTTTAACAATTTTTGTGAAGCAATTGGACTACCACCTAATATTATTCAAGAAGAATTAGTTAACTTTTCTTTTTCTTACGAATCTGTAGTTAAGGCAATGGATGGTAAATTAGCGTACGATTCTGAATGGTCAGAAGATTCTGAAATTTCTGTTAATGGTGTTGATAAACAACCCAAAATGGAGTGTGGATCATTGCCAAAAAAAAAAATAAATACAAATTCAATTTGTAAAAAATGCATACCATTATTTCAACAAGTTTATATGATTATTTAACATTTATTACTTACAGACTTATAAGATGATGTATTAATTATTAAAACATTGAATAAAATATTATAAATTTAATTTAATTTTAAAATAAAATACTATTCATTGGGATATCTATTTTAAAATACATACAAGTTTTATGATGCAGTATTGCATGTTTCCATTAAAAAATTGATTTGCAATTAAAATGTGTATTTATTATTTGATAGGTATGTGTTCTATTACCTTTATTGTTTTAAAATAATAATATACAGATGTAATTTCATTCAATACTATTAAAACTTGTAAAATCGAAGTTAAAAAATTAATATTTTGTATTTTTGTATACATAAGTCACTATTTTAGGTCATTTGACCTATATATGGACATTTAATTAGTTTTTTTTTAAACGGTGAGGGTATCCAACGAGTATAGATTCAAATAAAAACTTCATGGAATAGGATACAAAAATTGTAGAATTTCTATTTTTTTTTTTTTTTTTAGAGGGGGGGTACAATTTGAGGGCCCTTTTATTGTTCAGCCAACCAAAAGAAAATTTAGCCAAACCGCCACTGCGTAGAGTAATTCTTAAAAACAAACTTCGTGTACATACATCAACCGGTGATGTAGGAAATTTAGTTTAAAATATTATTTCAAATGTAATGTATAATTGTCAATTGATATTTGAATGTATATTACCTGTTTTCATTTAATAACTGCAAGAAGATTAAAACATATTATTATTATATTTATATTAATATTATCTATATATATATAATGCATATTTATTACATATTTCTTTTAAAATATTATATAAATTATTAAATAGCTAAGAGGAAGGAATATAAAAAATTACTTGTTATCCTTAATATACTAATTACAAATTAGCAATAAATTGTTGAAATATTTAGATTATCTTCTTTTTAATATAGATAAATAATTTACATTAATGATGATTAGTTTTAGCTATTCTAAATATCATAATATGTTCTAATTAAAATAATTTCGAGTTGCATACCTACAACTTTTATCTTGTATTTATGTAATATTTTTAATTAGATAATGTTTATGCATTATAGTTTTCAAAGTAAAAAAAAAAAAAAAAAAAAAAATTAAAATCTGAACCATTAAAGAAAAAAAAATAGGTTTACTCATATAATAGTACGAGTACTACGAACAATGTATGGAAATTATAATTTTATTATTGTGCGAGAATGAGATTTCACTAATAATTATTACAGTGTATATTAGACTAATTAATTATATTAATAGGTACTATTAGTATAATGTGTTATGATTTTTATTTTTAAAAATAAAAAGGTATTGTGAAATATAATATTATTAAATTTTATTAAATTCGTTTTAGGTATATTAAATAATGAAATGCTAATGTATCATCAAGATAAAATGTTGTATTTTTCACATAAAATTTCGCCATTTCGGTGTTATGTTGTACAATTTATTTCAGGTAATTAAGTAAAATTCATTTATTAAACTTTAATTTAATTTACATTGCAGTTTTTCCTGTGAGGTAGGGAGGCACTATCTTGCCTGAAAATTGGAAAAATTAAAACAAGGATGAACACTGGTGTGGATACAGTTGTAAAGACGTTAGTGTTGAATTTTGATTAATATTTGAATGCAATGATAAATCATTAAATTTGTGAAAACGATTTTAAGCGAAGTTCATTAGATACATATATGTCCTGATTAAAATTATTACATTTAATAGGCTCTACGTTCAATAAAAATATTTTTTCATAAATCTCCTAGATGAGTTGCGTAAATACCTAAATCTGACAGTACTTCACTCAGAATAGTTTTTCGAATGTAATGATTTATCATTGCATTATAGTTGTAGTCAAAATTCAACCCTATCCTATTTATATCTATATCCCTACCACACCAGTCAGACTGCCCTAGATTTTAGATTTTGAGAGAAGCTGAGTGTGCGAAGTGTTCTTTTTTTCTTTTTATGTCTAAAGACCCTTTTACTAGGTACCCGAAATAATGCTTCGATTATCACGAATAGAATAGAAAGTGGATGTAGTTGGTACATTATTAGGTCATTTTTCGAATTTCTCAAAAATTGACCTTTGTGATAGAAAAAACAATTAATAAATGATGAAAAAAAAAACGGCATTTTTATTTAAAATTTTATATTTCCATTTGGTATTTCGATAAAATGTTTCAATGTCATCATAAATACAGCATAAGGGGAGATCTATCCTCCATATCCAGCCTGTCAACTTTTTAATAATGTTAAAAAAATGTATTGTTTTTCATTATTTAAAAATTTATATTTCCATTTGGTATTTCGATAAAATGTTTCAATGTCATCATAAATACAGCATAAGGGGAGATCTATCCCCCATATCCATAATCCCCCCCATAATTACGTCCCTGAATAATGATATTTATTATTAATATCAGCCGAAATTATCATTACAATAATTTAACGACACGACATAACCGTCAACAACTCGTAATTATTATTAGAAACAATTTATTTTATGCAAATATCAAATTATTATCATTTAGCTATATAATAATATTAATTTGGTCTGAATTTAAAAAATTACTATTAGCCTTCCTAAAAATATACATTGAAACTCGTATAGATAAAAAAAATTGGAAGATACGAAAAAACATGACGTTGCAAAATATTTGAATAATATTATAAAAATTTAAATTGAGGAGTAGTATAGGTAAATCAAAATTTGAACCATATAATAACTACATTTAGTTAAATAAATTACGTCGTGCATTTTAATTTTATTATACCTGCCCATTTATTAATAAAACTCAATATTTTTTATTAAAAAATAAAAAAATGTTAAGTAAATACTTAATACTAAAATTATATTATATATGCCTATTTTTACAAACCTGAAATATTATTAACATTTCTCCTAATTTAACAAAAATAAATTACTTCTTTTTGTAATAAATTATTAATATCTATCACGATAATATTATATTATAATCAGTGGATGTTTTTTTTTATTATTATTATTAAAAATTGATAACGAACAATTATTATTTTATAATGATATATTTTAAAACTTTTTAAAGTTAAATTTTTTAATTGTGGATTTAATTTTTTTTTTTTTTTGATTCATAAAAAACTACAATGTTGAATAATAATATGACGTCCAAATAGTAGGTATATATAAATAGAGAGTAAATACTCACATATTTATGACATGAGGCAACGAATATTATTCGTCGTGCTTTGTGTTCAATATACTATACGTCTATTATAGTGGTGTGCTACACGAGGGTTCAGAAATTACTTCGTCCATCTTTCGATACTTTAGACGTAGAAACGGATGATTTTATACATTCAGAACGTGTACGTTCCACACAATAGCATCGCAGGACAGACTTCTTTCTATTTCGGGTTTACTTTACCATTTTTGTTCGCTGATATAAAAACGAGTGAAAACGATCGGGAAAACGTGAAGTATTTTAAACATTTTCAATGATATTTGAACGTAAAAATCACGAAACCATTAAATAAACAAAGCAAGCATAAAGTATCTATCTCCAATAAAGCATAAGCCATTCTATGATTCGTATAAATACAAAGAAATATCGAAAATTTCGGTAAATAATAATTAATTAATTTAACACATTGCAGTATATACATAATTTATTGGTTTGAGTATTTTAACGATTTCAGTAAATTAATTTTGTTATTTACTTAAAATTCAAAATTCAAAAAGAAATTCGTATAATTATAGTAATAATAATAATTATATAAAATATAACATACCATATGTCCATATTATTGTAGAGAATGAAAATTAGACAGTAAATTAAAAATAATATTTACCAAATATTATAAATTATCATTACTGTTAAAAATATATAAGTATGTATTTATTATGTTTTGATAATTATATAATATAATGTACGTGTAGGAATATAATATATATTATATAAACAAATTAATACTTTTTCGTTGATTGTTTGATTTAACAAATTAGAATATCATTTCATTTTACTGAAAAGGTGTTTAAATATTGTTCGTATTTGCTTATAATAACCCGATTGATAATTAAATAATAAAATAATTTGAAGATTAAAATTTAATAACGAATAAATGTTATAAAAACAATATGTACATAACTATAGATAAATTAAAAAATTAACAATACCAATAATAATAATGATATGCTGAATAGAGAAAAATGGTATTTTTACATTACATTTTATAACAGTTGGCATCACTCATTAAATCTCATAAGTAACTTTGAAATTACAACAATATAGTGTATTTATTAATTTTATTTTGTTGGTAATACTACAACAGGTGTACCATTTGTATTTAATTTATTTTCAAATCCTTTAAGCAATAAAAATATCAAGAAAATGTATCAAGAAAACATTTGTATTTGCGGGAAAAAGTGATTTTTAAGCGTCAAAATAAATTGGATAAATTCATACTCGATAGGAAATAAATCCATTTTATAGTTTTATACAATATTAAATCGTAACTAAAATCAAGTTTATAAAAAAAAAAAAGTGTATAAGTATATCGTTTCTATCATATTTATAAATATTATCGATGCATATTTCCTACAAATTTAAAAAAGGTAATAATTATTATTTAAAAATATTAATTAATTTTTCATCGACATTACCCAATTTTTATTAAAAGCGCAATAAAAAAAATTCGTTAACATTTTCCTCGTAAGTATATACAGGTAATATTTTTTTTATTTGATTGAATTATAATATTTTGCAAAAATTACCGTTTATTGTAGGTATTTTGAATGCATATAATATTATATTCAACGAGTACAGAACCTTATTTTACTAACTTTTACTCAAATAAACTTTTAAACTGTTTTCCAATATACAAGTGAATACACAATGAAGTTTAAATTATATTTTTCTAACAGATTTATATGATTTTTTTTTCGAAATTTATTTTAAATATTTTTTCTATATTATGGTAGGTATTTAATCTTTGAGAATTCATATTCGTAGTTCGTACGATTTGGTTTATTTTTATGAATGTTATACCACGTTATAGAACCACTACAGCGTGGTAATTATTAAATTAAAACTTTTTAAACTTCATAATGTATAATTATTACGCGTATGCGTCGTTATTAATTAACCAACCATTTATTTAGAATTTAAACTTTTGTAAATTTTCAGTCGTTTGCCGGATTTTATGTCAATACATAAACAGTTTTAACTCTTCTGATCGTAGCTGGTAGCTAAATAATGATTTATTCAATTTATTTGTTAAAATTCATTATTTCCTTTTTCTTTTTATTTTCATATTTAATTTTTCTTTCAATTAAAAACAATTATCGTAATATAACTTTTTGTTGTCATACAAAATTATCAACTGTTAAAGCAAATTTTAATTCACACACCATTTCTCGTATCTAAATAATTATTTCAAACCTCTTTACTTACTTTACAGTTATTATTATATTTCATATTGTTACATTATTATAATATAGAAATAATAAAGTTATCTACCATTTTAATATTTTCTAAATACTATTAATTCTTATGTGTTATGTATTTATATAATCAATTATGAAAATTTTTTTAAATAATTATAAATATAAATTGAAAAAAAAAGACGAAATATAGTTGTGGAAACATAATGTTTCATTATAATTAAGATTTGAATGCAATATGATACAATATCATCGAATTCGATAAAACGATTCTGAGAAAAATCATTCGAACATACTGATAATAAATGAATGATTACTGTTTTGAAACATTTAATAAACTATAAAATCAATATTTAATACTTAAAAAGGAAAATAACAATAATTCTATGAGGATTTTATCACTTGATATCTAAAAACTCTATACGGTCAATAAATGATATTTTAAACTCTCTTTGACATAATATTATATTTTCTTTAGTTATTCATTTCTTCAAATTAAACCTATAGTTTTCGTGAATTTTGTCATCTGTATTATGCGGTTATTAGCAGTTTTCCCTATTTTATATGAAAACTATTAGGAAATTATAAATTTGACTTAAATAAAATACCAACTATATAAAATTTTCTACCAAATGTATGTCGTAATTCAAACCAATATACGTCTGCAATTCAAAGATTCAAGTGTTTTCAAACGTATAAAATTCACAAATAAAAATAATTTTAAAACTTATAAATATTTCGCTATTCTCAGAATCTGCAATTTATTACATTACATAAATTATAACTGGTTAGTGGAAAAAAAATAAAATAAAAAATGATTAATATTAAATATTATAATATAACGTATGCCCACGTTGTATTAATTCTATATTTTAGACGTATAGTAATAAATAATTATCATTCATATTTTCTATGGGAATTATTCATTATGAAATATTTATAACGAAAATGTAAAGTGTTTTATAAATTTGAAATTTACCTTGTTATATTTTTAATGCTATACTTTATTTTACAATTTTAGTTTTTCATTTTATTAAAGTGAATATTATAGTATATAACGTACTGTCTTTCTTCTACCCATATATTTTTTGTGAAATTGGAATACCTACATAATATGCTTCAATGTTTTAAATAACAAATTGTTTGTACCATGCACACAGAACTGAATTGTAGGTACTATTAATATAATTTTTTAACATTTAATATAAAATTAAATTTATACTTAAAGTCTAACATAATTGTAATAATATTTAATAATAATAATAATAATAATAATAATAATAATAATAATAATGATATAGAATAAAATTAAAAATAAATTTATATTGATACTCCGAACGTTACCATAATTTGGGATACACAGATCCAAACTGACAGAGCTATGAAAGCCAATAAACCGGACATCGTCATCAAAAATAAGAAAAGCCGTACATGTCCACTAATAGATGTAGCCATAATCTCCGATTACAATATCAATCTTAATGAAGTGGAAAAAAAGTTAAAATTCAAAGATCTGCAATTAGAAATTTAAAGGTTATGGATTATGAAAATCAAACTAATATCTGTTGACTGTTGTCATCGGTGCCATGGGACTAATATCGAAAACAACCTGTGAAACAATCAAAGAAGTCCCTGGAAAACATTATTTTCTCACTTTCCAGAAGACAGTTGTGTTGAGTACCTACTGCCACATAGTACGTAAAATACTATGACACAAGCACACAAATTTTTTTATTAATTCAAAGGAAGGACCTCAAGTTCACGGTGTGAGCCCGGTAATTTTCAGTAAAGCAACCACCATAACATAAGTAAGAAGCTATGAAATATAGTGAAAATAATAATAATAATAACAACAATAATAATATATAAAACCATAATAAAATTTTGACATTTATTTTTTTAAGAATATTACAAACACATTTTGCAATATAGCATCTATTCGTATTTTTTCAGTATACAATTTAAATCGTATACTTTATTTGGCGAATATGTCCTTTGCATAACGTCGTGGCTTCCGTTGTCGGTGATGACCGATAAAAATCTGTTCGGTACCATCAGGTTGACGCTGTCCGCGGTCGAGTCGTTGTCGGCGGCCATGATGGTCACTGCGGTATTGTAACTAGACTCCGTGGAACTGGAGCAGATCATATTCCGATCGTCGTCGTCGCCGCGTTCCAATTGCAGAGAGTATGAGGACATGTACTCTTGCACCCCCCGGTACGTCGATGGCGTTGCTCTGAATTTGCGTCGGTCATCCAAAGTCAACGTTCTCGCCGCTAGTGCCTTGGCTCGGTGTGCTTTCAGTTTGTCCAACAGTATGGCGTTCTCGGCGCGCAGCTCGTCCATGCACATTTTCGAGTTCAAACTTGACTCCTTGAACTCGACCACCAGATCTTTGATTGCCGATTTCATCATGCTGATGTTGTCGCACATGTCGTTCGCGTGTTTTGAATCAAACTCGGCTTCCACCTCGGCCTCCAACCGTTTCACGTTGCACCTCAGCGTTGCCACATCTTTGTCACGTCGCTCCCGATCCGCGTCACCCAACTCCGTTATTTTCGCCAAGCACTGCCTCAAAACCGTTGCCGTCTCCATCGACTCCTCCAGTTGACACTTGAAGATGGACAATTCACTGGCGACATTTTTTTTCTGAATTTTTTTCTCGGACAACTCGTCCAACAGCGATTTTACACATTCCTGTTATTATTTACATAGTACAAATGACAATCACGACCGTATTTAAGGGGGGTAGGTTCCGGGTTCAATCACCCGCCCGTAAATTCATTATCGTTCATGTTATCAAGAATATAAAAAGTTTTGCAATAGATTTACTTATATTTATGTAAAACGGACTACAATATTATTATCTATATTACTTCTAGAAATATGAGGAATATTTTTGTACTAATTAAGTGAATTATTAAACGAATTATTTTAGGAACTTAAGTTGTAATGTGTTTATAATAATTTAACATAACCGTAGTCAATAAAAATTGAATATTAATGAAAATTTCACAACTAATGTACTAGAAATATTAGATTCGAATACAAGACGATCAAAATCAAATGTCGCGCTTCTTTTCAATTTTACGATAGAAAATTCGTTTCGAAGAGTTAACATTCTATATAACTTTAGTAATACGACTTTAATAATGACCGACAAAGTGTCAGTGGATCTAGGGCGGATTCAATATCGATTTACGGTTAGGGCACTTCACATAGGCGCAATCAACCAAAATTACATAACCTTACCTACTAATATTATAACCATTTTTTTTTTCTTTTGCAATAGTCAAAATACCTACTAAACTATTAAATGTGATCGGTACTTGAATTCGCACCGAACGCATAGATGTAAACGGTCCAGCGAAGGCGAACGAACGGGACCGAATGCCCTTCGTTCGTGTTCGTTAGCGTTCGCTAGTGGAGCGGTAACATCAAAGAAATTCGAATTCAATTTGAACAGCATTCGGCTTTCGGCCCCTCATAATACATTCGTTAATTCGCGTCGAATGCATTCGATAGCAATCATTCGCGTTCGTTCGTGTTCGGTTTCTGATGTAAACGCGGCTTTACGCAATTTTTAATCGCCTGCGCCTATAAAAAAAACTAGCGAACAAAACGCTTGGTGTGAATAGTTCAAGTCAAAACAATGTAAACACAATTAATTAATTTTAGCGGTTGAAGGCGAATGTTCGCCTAAAATTTAACATGCGCCATCGAACGCGGACGACCGCGGTTTTTCCAGTGTGAATTATACCGATTTGATTATGGTTGTTTAATTTCCAGCGAATAATCGCGGCGGATTTACCGCCTAGTGTGTAATCAGCTTAAAGTAGCAGGTAACACAATACTTTTAAATTGCATTACCGCACTAATACAATCTTATATAATGTTCAATTTCTAATAATTAGTAATATATTGTAATAAATAATAATCTACATATTATAAATTATAAAATAAAATAAAAATTGTATTTAAAATTACATTAAAATTGTTTTTTTCAATGTAGGTACTTGATGACAATTAATTTATGTAGTAATTAACGTTAAATATCGAATTATTATTATCCCATCTATATTTCATAAAGTAATGGACTAATAGACAATAATATTACATAAACATAAGTGCGGTTTGATCGTATATTTTTCAGGTATTTTAGTATTTGTGCGGTAATGAACGACACCCATCAAACGAAAATGTTTTCATATACAAAAAAAAAAAATTAATTATAAAACCAATACGCTTATTTTATTCAATTATTATTAAAATTATATACTTACCAAATATTAACATTAAGTGTGTTTGGTCAGCGCTGTTATTTGTACCCTTGCGATTATACAGAGAAGAGAAAAATGTCAAGATACAAGATGTGTGAAGTGTGATTGTATAATGTTAATGGCAAAATAATATCAATGTGCCTTAATCGTAAATAGATATTGAACCTGCCCTTGTAATATCGCATTAAGTATTAACAATGTATAATTAGTCATAATACACCCGCATAGATACGGATGTACGATCGTATAATATTATATAAATATTATATAATATACATATCTACTGTTAGATTTTAATAATAAATTTAACGGAAATTCGTATTCTGGGAAAGCTGTACGTGTGACGTGTTGTACCTGTCTCATGCTAAAAACAACCAATACTAATAATTACCATATTATTTGATTATAGAGTTAATTAATTTCCAATAATTTATAATATAATATGGGTTTTAATAATTGCACTTTTTTTTCTGACAACGGGGGTGGCACATGCCCCGAGTGCCCCCCCCCCTTGGATCCGCCCTTGCAGTGGATGGAGTTCTTTAAGATGCGTACCTATCGTGTAACGTTGAACAAACTGTTCGGTGGTGAATAGAACTTTGTTATCATATTTGACGCGCCCTATATCACGGTAGAACCTATCAAAAATAAACCCATATAAAATTTGACATTAAAAGATATAGGGATAAAAATTATATTTCGGTGGAAAATAATAGACCTACATAATATTTATCATTTTTAGTATAAATTATAACCTTGCAGACAGAATACTGGAGTTAAAGTTTATTTTTATTCATATAGGTTGCACGTTATACTTTATTGTTTGCGGCGTTTAAAATAGGAGTAACGTGACTCACTTCTAATAAAACAATAGGATTCTTTAAATCGTCTTTGTCGCTATTGGTCGAACGTTTTTCCATGTTGCAACAATTTGATTCTTTCATTTTATCTACGAGGCACTGCGCTACGGTTTTAAAACGATCGTTTTCTGTACCTATCTGTTTTATTTTGTCCTCGTTTACTTTACGCTTGGTCATCATCTTATGGTAATTGACCAACATCTGTTTGTACAAGATCATCTTATGTTTCATTTTGGTGTCCATACATTCTTGCATTTCTTGCAATTTGCCAGCGATGATTCGATTTTCACATTCTAGTCTTTCTACTTCATTTTCCAACTCACACGGACTTTTACAAACTTTCTATTCGGTCAAATCGAAAACAAAAAAAATACAATTTTCAATTAAACGTACTTATTACCTATAAAATTAATATCGAAAATTTTTTGTTTGTTTTTAAATGAGTAACCTACCCCTACTTGCCTTACAATAGATATAGGTTATTATAAAGAAAAAGATTTGTGAATTATATAAATATTGAATAAAAATTGTAAATTATTAATAACGTTATACGAGTATATCAAATACCAAGTTGTAGATACGAATGATTACATTTCCAAATAACTACTTTCGAAAATGTTATTAAAAAAAAAAATCATTAGATATTTTTACTTGTTTTTAATTGACTTACTTCATCACACATTATAATACACTGTATTTTTTTTTAATAATTATTTAAAAAATTATTTAAAAAATGAAACTTTTAATTATTATAGATTACAATAATTTGTTTATTATTATTCGTTATTGATTTAATATTTTCTTGACAATTATTAATAAACAACACGTTTATTTATTTTTATAACCAACATATTATTCGTAAAATTACGATTCATCTACTTAAAATAAATATTTGTTTATTTAAAAATTATATAAATTATTTAACAAAATTCAAAATAATATTATAGAATTTTATAGTTTTCAATCATTTCTGTGACTCTTTTTGTTTATGATGTAAATTTCATAAATATTATAATAAACAGGTAGGTACAACAGTATAGTTTACATTCATTTATTTATTTTAGATTTTGAGCGAAGCTAAAAATGTATTGGTTTTGTATGTGTGTCTTTTTTGTTTTTATGTCTATAGGCATGTTTACTACCCAAAATAATGCTCCGATTTTCATGAATAGCATATATCTTCTGTTGGAAAAAGGATGTAGTTGATACTGTATTTAGGTCATTTTTGGAATTTCTCAAAATTGACTATATGCGATAGAAAAATTGACGGATAAATGACAAAAAACGTCATTTTTTACGAAAACTGAAATTTCGACGAATTGGATTTCATTATTTCACGATAGCTCAAGCAATTTTGAAGTTAGAGACTTGAAACTTTTATTTGGTGTTTAGATAGATAATATATATATATATATGATTAAATTTTTGAACCGTTACGTTAATTTTTCTACAAAAAATAGGACTTTAAATATCTCGTAAAATTATTGTTATTATGTATATAATTTTTGATAAAATTGGACATTTTTTGTTTTACGGTCTGAAAATTTTACTGAAGTAAAAGTAGTTTTCCAATTTCCCAAAATTGACCTATGCGTTAGAAAAAACGACTAAAAAATGACGATAAAACGGCAATATATTAATCAATACCTACATTATCTGACTGAACTTCGCTCAGAATCCCAATGGTTCATCATTGGCCATTGCATTCAAATTCTAATTAAAATTAAATACAATGATTTGCACACCTATTTCCCTGTGGCAGGAGTATCAGCTCGTTTTTTTTATGCATAATTTACCTTATTTTATACCTATATATTTACAATGACATTTCTATAACAGATTGTTAAAATTTTCTAAAAATGATTTGTGTTCCTTAATACGTTCCTGAACTGTAAACTATTATTATAGAAATATTATAAAAAATAACCTTTCGTAGAAGTGTGTTTGAAAAAAAAATATCAATTAATACGAGTATATTATTGTAGTATATGTTATATTATCCAAAGCTATATTATCAGGAATTAGTTATATAGTGATAATATATTATATAATAGTGGTCATATATCGAAATATATGTTTATCCTACGTTTCGATTCTAATATGATCGTCTCGGAAAAAAAAAAAATTATATTATATTATAATAAGACTAACTTCGGACTCCGACGTGGGTCGAACGGCCGACCATTTCAATCGTTACGCGATAACACTTAAAATAAATATGAAGTTATACCGTCGATATTATTCGGTTCACGAACGGTTTGTAGAAAAAAAACTTACGTAGGACACACGTTTGAAATATGTTTATTGATAAAAAAAAATATATAATATATAATATTAACGTTCAACACGTGTCTCGAAACTTCGGAGAGTCAACATAAACTTCTGCGTGTGTTTCCTACTCGCGTTTGCATAATATTATTCAAAGCGACCAGTAATTTTTTTTTTTTTATCCGATATAAGTCTGATGTCAAACCCTTTCTCATTTTTTTACGATTAAACAATTTTGGTCCCGTCGATATCATAAAATTCGTATACGCTCACTAATCGGATTATGTTTGTTATGTTTTATGTATATTGAAATGGCGTTTTATATATGGACGTCCCGATTCGTGAAACGAGTATCACTTGGTTTTCAGTATCAACTTGCTTTTATCGAGACCAAATAGTTAGTTTTTATTATGTATAGTGCCACACTGTCACTATATAATATAGAATAATATGGATAATAATTACATAGACAATATTGAATATTGATAATTATTATACTAACATAATACATTAATTAATACTATGACATATTAAATTATTAACATCCATATTCCATAAAATATATGGTATATACCTACAATTATCTCTTTTTATATGTATTTTACTATTTTTCGATTCTTTCAAATCTAGTCGCTTAAAAATTTCTTTTTAACTCCACAATAGTCTATAATATTACGTTGTAAATCGAAGTCGTAATCAAAAATTATACTGTAAGAAGGTGTAATATTATATTATCATCTTTAAAATAAACAATACTAAATATTTTGAAATGATCGCTCTCGGTTTATCTCTCTCTATTTATATGATTTTGACGACATTAGAGCGCTCTCCTATTGGCACATGCCATCCCTCCTTCTGATTGACCGGATCATAGTTATTATATTTATATAAATATTAATATCTCTTCCGACTAACTGTCAGTCATCTTTCTGCTCTATCGATGTGTACAGTGTGCTCTATATTTCGAAGTGTAAACCAAAACGGTTCTTTTTAGAGCTAACAAATAATACAGAAGTTTACTAGGCGGTAAAGTAGAAAGATAATATACTAAAATCACGGATTAAATTAACGATTTAATTTAAATTTACTTTTATTGGTTTATATTTTTTTATATATATTTTTTTTTTACAAATATTGCGATCCTGATGTGGAATGAAAATTTTCTAAAAACCGAAGAATTCATTATATTAATAATATGGTTAACGATATGTTGTGAAAAAAAATTAACGTTTAGGAACATATTATTATTATTATGTTATACGTTAACCTTTATTATATTATGTTGTTATAGTTTTCAATAGTAATTACGTTTTATCAACTATTTACTCGTACGTGTTGAATTGTATTATTATTTTCTTTCGAACTATACGAATTGAAAATTACGCGATATTTAATGAAATTTTCAAGTCGGAGTTCGTATAACATTGTTCCGGTTACCAAGGTAATTACCTAGAAAAGTCTAGCAAACGTTCATGGAAAATTTATGTTCTCGGAAAAAAATTACGCAGCAGCTATACGCAAAGGGTTTTTTTTTTGGTTTTTTAACTTTTGTATTATCGTTTGATATTATCGATTACGACGTAAAAGACGTTTATTATAAACGGATACGTAGAATTTATGACTGGTAGCTATTGCTATTGCTATATTATGATTCCTATAATTAAACATTTCACGTAAGGATCAAGTGACGGAGCATACGAAGAAAATTGTACTTGACGAAGTTATTACACTAGATTTCGCAAAATATGATCGACTATTATAACAGTGTAATGTACATAAACCGTCTTCGAGTGTTCATTACTTGTGTACTATATTATATTAATAATTCAAACTAAATAAATATAATTTTCCTATATTCATTACGTAGAAATATAATAAATTATTATCCATTGAAAATTCGTATTTGATAATATAATATTATCTCGACAGAGATATATAAATTCTGCAACTCGTACAATATTCATCGAAGATTCTCCATGCAGTAACACCCTCTGCTAACCTAAACGAACCCGATTGATTTTAATATATTTAAATTTTATTATATTATAAATTATAGTTTATAACTAAGAAAAAATTTCGATACAGGGGTGTCAATTTTTC
>JAIUCT010007931.1:295-15451 GCA_021307375.1 Tetraneura akinire
AATCGATGTATGTTCTATCCGTTTCGTTACAGGGAGATGAAAAAAAATCGTCCAGGAAATCGTGGGGAAAAATTTTGAAATTACCGTATGACCAAAATGTCGTCTTGTGAAGCCCGGGGACGTTGAAAATTTTTCCCCACGATTTCCTGGACGATTTTTTCTCATCTCCCTGTAACTCAAAAAAATGGTGTATAGAACATACAAAATATAACTACTCATATTCATATATTGCTTAGTGGTAGGTCTTATAAGTATAATATTATATTTGCTTAATCGTGGGAATTATAAGCCGTTACTTCTCAGAAATGATAAGTGAAAATGCTTTAACATATTCATATATTGCTTAGTGGTAGGTCTTTTAAATTATAAGTATAATATTATATTTGCTTAATCATGGGAATTATAAACCGTTTCTTCTCGGAAATGATAAGTAAAAATGCTTTAACATATTTATATATTGCTTAGTGGTAGGTCTTTTAAATTATAAGTGTAATATTATATTTGCTTAGTCGTGAGAATTATAAGCCGCTACTTCTCAGAAATGATAAGTAAAAATGCTTTAACATATGTTGTATGTGAAACACACACAAAATAAAATAATATAATAATTAATATAAATACATTTATTAATATTTAAATATATTTAAAAAAACACAAAAACAAATTACTAACATATAACGCAAATACAAATCAAACGGGAGGAGACTAAACACAAGACAACGTCTTCGTGTGTCTCCTCCGTTCCCCGTCCTATTTCAAAACCCTATATTTATATCATAGTTAAAACTAGGACATCACAAAACTGATGTCATCACAAATTTTTAAATTTTAAATAACCTTATTTTTTTCTTAATCTAGGTTACATATACAAAAACCCCTTACCTAACATTAAAATTAATACCTAATCTAAAAATTGTTTATATTATTATACTAATACTACACATATTAATATACTGCATAGTGGTAGGTCTTATAAATTATAAGTATAATATTATATTTGCTTAATCGTGGGAATTATAAGCCACTAATTCTCAGAAATGATAAGTAAAGATCATATAAGCCGACATTTCCAGCAATAATAATAATAATAATAAAAGGGGGGAGGAAGCGTTTCCCTATAATGTTAATAATATTTTAAATTAATCTATAGTAGGGTAATCCCTTCCCTATACAATAATATAGTGGGGAAAAATGGTATATTTAGTACAATTCAGAGACATACTAAATCAGTCTCCGACTAATTACCGACGAAGTATTATTCACTTGTTTCTCTATTCTTTCTGTGTGTGTGTGTGTTAACTTGTTTATTTTTATAATGGCTGGAACTATGGAAAATAACTTGACTGCATACAAGAAGCAAATATACAAATACGTTCCACCAACACCACCAAGAAATTTGATCGACTCGACTACATTCACAATAGACTTCGTTGCTCGTAAATTTATACATATCGGATTGAGCCCGGATAATATTTTCCATTTAGAACTGCATATAATAACGTCATCAAGGCATGTGGTTATATCACCTGAATTATTAAAACGGATTTACGCGTTAATGGGGCATATTTTATCAATAATTCTTGATACGTGTGATAAATCTAAAAATTATGTAATTTTAGAGGATTCAAAAACGATTATAACAAAGATAGTTTATCGGGGGGAAAATATGTTAGTAATTGAATCTAAAAATAATATTGGATGTCGAATATTACTAAGCCGTACAGACCTATTAACATTACAAGACTTGGAAATAAGCATTTTCGAAGTGGCTATCAGAAAAAATGAAATTTCTCGTCCGTTAGTAATAGAGAAAATCGAGGAAATGGCTTCATATTTTTTCACCCATGTTAAATCATTCAACACTAGAGAAGATATGTTTCAACACGTAAAAAACAATAAATTCAATTTAATAAGTCATATCATTCCTCGAAACAAACATAAATATTATGATTTTATTCCGGAATTAAAATTGTGGGCTATAGAGGAAATTGTACAACGTTGGACGATGCTAATAGATGCACAAAATAAACGTGATGAAGAAGTAAGAATAATATTTTATTTCGATATTCAAATATATATTTATATTTTATGTATTTATATTTATAATTTTTTTAGTCACAAGATGTATAAGATGAGATCAATAGGACTATTATTTTTTCACCACCTTCGACAGATCATTTAATTAGAGCTCCAATGAAGAAACGCAAAAGACCTGAAGTAATTATTAAATAATCATGTTTTTAATAATATTATAAATTAATTATTTTATTTTATTATTTAGTCTGCAGTTGATGAAAATGATGGGTTAACTATTTTCACTCAATTACCGTCAAATGATACTGCTCATCAAACATCAGCAGATGATAACGATCATTCATCAGATGATTATGCAGATCAAACGTTACCATGGGGGACAAAGAGGAAATTATTTTCATAATTATATTTTTATAATTGTATCTTTATAATTGTATCTTCATAATAACGTATTTTAATAATTATATTCATAATATAATAAATCATGATTTAGTAATAAATAAAAAAAACAAGTATATATCAAAAAAACAATATTTTTATTATTATCAATACAATATTTCCTTTACATATGTTAAATATAAGGTATTTACATTTTTCTAACATCTCCGTTAAACGGATTATAAGAAATAATTTGGTCGTGTAATATCAAGCAATATGCAGCAGTATTATCCGGAATGGATGTCTCGGTTTCAAATTCTAAGCGTAGATCAACAGACGATGCTTTCACATTATCATTTTGACGCGATAAGTCCACAACCACGATCGGAGCGAACGTTTGAAAATTATATTTTGATAGTATAGGTTTTGGGTTATTTCTATTATAGTAGGATTTTTGAAAATCTGAATATGCTTTGTACATTATAGAAGTTAAATTGTTGGTAAAATCCGCACGGAAATCTTCATGTGGAAACACTTCAGAGTTTAAATAAACTTTAAGATTTTTTATATTGCAACTATCAAATTGTGCAGACGATTTGAATAAGTTATTCTTTCGACCCGTTTGAAACCCGATTATAACAAATCTAGGTTTTTCCAGCAAGTTGCTTGATTTAACTGTCCACGAATGTGAAGTATTTAGTGGAAGAACAGGATATTCGCACAAGTCCCAAGTTCTGTACGCGCATGAAAGCGATTTTCTTGAGTCTAATACTCTAATCAATTTTAATTTTTCTTTATCGCTCACTCGAATAATAGGCATTTTCCAGACAACCTTATGTAATTCAATCTTTACCTTTTTATTTTTATCGGCATTTTCAATAGCACCGATTCCAGTGCAGAGTATAAAATCGAAATCAGTCGAAGAACGATTTAAAATTAATTGTTGACTGCAGTTTATTAATATTTTTCTATAATCCTCGCAAATGGCGTTATGATGAATTAGAAATAGATAAATGGTTTAAATATTGTGACAAAGATAAATACTATGGACCGAAAGGCGTATCATATCCGTTAACACAAGGTCTCGTTCAATTAATTTTTTCTAAAAATCCCTTATACTATACTCACGATGAATTAGAAACGTATAAGAAAATATTAATTCAAACTTCAGTTCACTTAACCACAGATAGATCGAGAATTAAAAAAGGTGGATCCAAATATTTAAATATAATCACAAGGTTATTTCCTTCTGGAAGTGGAATGAATTTAAAAAAATATAATTTAGTTTATTGGGACGATCCGAATGAGCTTGTCGATAGATTACGGTTACTATTAGCTTCTCAGGCTGCGGGAAATACTGGTGTAGCTAACGAAATATTATCAATTTATGAAGAATTATACGAAAAAAAAATAATAAAAAAAATACCTAATGTCTAAACGTGATATTGCCTTTGAACTACATCGAACGGCCAGAAGAAATTTTACCAGACGACGAGTAAATGTTTATGGGAAAAATGATTTGTGGCAAGCCGATTTAGTCGAAATGATACCATATTCGACACAAAATAAAGGATACAAATATATTTTATGTGTTATTGATTGTTATACAAAATTTGCATGGGCATTTCCGTTAAAATCAAAAACTGGAATAGAAGTTTCTAAAACAATGTCAAAAATATTAATTAACCGTGCACCTAAACTACTTCAGCTTGATAACGGCAAAGAATTTTACAATTTAACATTTGATACGTTAATGAAAAAATATAATATAAAAAAGTATTCTACGTACAGTACTATGAAAGCATGTATTGTCGAACGGTTTAATCGAACGTTAAAAGAAAAAATGTTTAGGGAATTTACCGCACGTGGTTCACGTGAATGGGTTTCAATTTTACCCATGTTAATACATAATTATAATAATTCGAAACATAGAACTATAGGAATAACACCAATGCAAGCAGATAAAAATCCTAATTTGGTCGTATTTAAACAACGTGATATTATTAAAAAGAAAATTAAATTTAATATCGGAGATAAAGTCCGTATAAGTACGCAAAAGGGTACGTTCACCAAAGGTTACATACCCAATTGGTCTACAGAAATATTTACTATAGTAAAAATAAATAATACACTACCCCCACCTATAATTTACAAGATTATACTGGTCAGTTAATAGCCGGTTGTTTTTATTCAGAGGAAATATGTAAAACAAATTATGCTAACGATTATTTGGTTGAAAAAATTATACGTCGTAAAAGTAATAAATCCCTTGTTAAATGGCTTGGATTTGATGAGTCACACAATAGTTGGGTAAATACTAAAGATCTTAAAAATTAAATTCAGTCTCACTTTTACCGTGATCGTGTTCAGAGGTTTATTGAAAGTAGTGATATTTAATTATTTACAACCTTAAGAATTCCGTATAATTCGATTGTTTAATCGAGACAAGTATATTTTAATATACTATATCGTATTATAAAATAACAATCAACACTCGTCAGTCATCATTCAAGAATAATAATGTCGTCAGCGATAATAGATATTCAATGCAATCTAGCATCGAATAATAAATATTTGATTAAAGAAATGTCCATAGTCGGTGTAGAAACAATGGTCACTCAACATTATATTTTCAAACACGGTGATCACACACAAAACGCAAAAAGTCGTAGCGTTAACAAATGGCTGGAGAGAAATTATCACGGATTTTCGATCGAGCACGGTGATATAGAATATAAAGAATTGATAAGATTTTAAATTCATTTGGATTCCGGTACATCTTTGTGAAAGGCGAACAAAAACAGAATATCATCAAAACTTATATCCCGCACGTTGACGTTATAGATCTCGAAGAATTGGATTGCCCCCGTCTGGATGAGCTGTGCGTTGAAAAAAAAAATCTTCCGTGTTGTATTTTTCATATGCATAAACATTATACACATTGTACATTATATAAAAGTCATGTATTGAAAAAATGGTTTTTAAATAATTATCATGTATAATATTAAATATAGTACCAATGTATATTAGTATATAGTATATTATAATAAACATTTATTTTATAATATGATATCGAGTTTTTTATTTATTTTTTTTATTCGTAATATCATAGATTTTATTTTTCACATATAGATTGTGTTATAAAATAATATTGGTACTGGTAGCAACAATTGAATACCAGCGCTACCTGGTACGAATTAGTTTAATACGTATTTTATCCAGATGACCGCGCCTAACCAGTTTCCCTTTCCTTATTTATTACGTAACATGATAAAGTATTCACGCACGCACGCACCTGAGCGCACTGTGCACTGCAGTGTTCGTCGTTCGTTGTCGTTACTAAAGTAAATTAAAACGTTATTTCTCGTATTATCGAATAATAATTTTTATGTAACGTTTATAATAATTTTTTTTTTTGAATGTTCGTTATTAATTTACTAACTTAGGAATAATTCCGTCGGTAATACGGTCGCGTAACGGGCATACGCGGACATTCGGACGCCCGGCGTTCAAATGCGTTCAAAAAACGCGCGCCGGATGATTAACGAAAAAAAAATCAATGCAAAAAACCGAACGCGCTCCGTCGCCGACGGATCGGGATTCGAACCCGGTTAAGGTTGGGTAATTTAACCGGGGCGGCGGCCGTGCTAACCGCCGTAAGGAAACCTGCCTAACCGGTCCCTAACCTAACGCCTAATTCCTACCTATCGAGTGCGCCACGGTGGCTGCTTGAATAATCGTCGAAAATCGGTGTATTTAAAGTATTTCGCGATATCGAAAAATCCGCGAGTTACGGCGAAATATCGATCGTAACGGTCGGAAACCCGACCGCGAACGGTCCGAAAACCGTTTTCGACGTTTTTAAAATAAAAAACACAGTAGAAAACGCGATCGGGCAGCGAAAAACGACTCCGTTACGGTACTCCATACGGCAGTCGACTAATTTTAAAACGCGAAAAAACGAACGTCCGATTGTCGTTGAGGGATAAAAAGGACGAGAGAAAACGTAAAATAATAATACGGCGCGAAACGTTCATTGGCGGAGAGAGAGTGGCGGTCCGAAGCACCGTTTTCGGACGTTTATAGGATAATCGGTGGCGGGTGTCGGGAATAATTTACAGCGCGACACGTTCAATGACGGAGAGAGAGTGGCGGTCCGACGCACCGTTTTCGGACGTTTATCGGGGAAACGGCGGTCGGTTATCGCGAACGCGGTTATCGGCGTCGTCCGAAAACGTTATCACGCGAACGTAGGAAAAGCGCGGTACGGACGCCCGTCGACCGATCATCGGTCGTCGGTTTTACTTTCTAGAAACGGCGACCCGTCGCACTGGTATAAAGTTTGAACGGCTCTTCCAGAAAAAGTCGGGCCCAAAAAATTCCGAAACCGATGTTAATCGAAGGACGATAAAAACTTGACCGCGAATAGTTCTAATTTCGAAGATGTACGACTCACTGGTGAATTTATAAAAAAAAATGAGAAAAAAACGGTTGGAAGAAAAGAACTACTGATAACTTTTATTTTATAATAGCAGACTAGGTGCTTGATACTCCTGCCGCAACCAAAGCTTTACCACCAACAGAGTTCTACCAGTGGAATTCTGGTGTGGGCGAAAAGCTTTACCACCACCATAGCTTTTCCGCTACCGTAGTGTTCCGGTGGAGAAGTTTGGGTACATAATGATTAAAGTATTTTATCCGCCTCCGGCGTATTGAAGGGCGTTCGCAATCTAGTGGTCCTATTTACACTCTTTTCGGGTGAACAGTCTTTGACCGATCACGGTAGTCTCCCCACGCGGAGTACGCCTTCGGCGCACTCACTTACTCCAGTCGGGTTCCAGTGGGATACAGGTTAGGTCAGGTCACTAACACTTGTCAGATTCCAGTAGGATGCAGGTGCGTGTGAAAAGCTTTACACCACCATAGCTGCCAGTGTAATACCGGTAGCGCCAATACTATGTTTTTAACCGGAACAACGTATAAGTTCAAACAATTATCGTTTATAATATAATCCAACCACCACGATTTGTATATAAATCATACGTATAATTTTATAGAGTCGTGAATTAATACGTTGAAATATAATCGTAGACATATCTATATAGTGTATAAAAATTATTTTAAATAATTAGATAGAGTAAAAAAAAAACGGAGTATAAATATTAAGGGTATAATAAACGATTAAATATATTAAATAAAAAAATATACGTATTTTTAACGTGAAAAAAAAAATAATAATTCGTAATAATATATATTAATAATAATAATAATATAAAATAATTTATTATTTATTACGGTCGAAATCGGGCGGCTATAATATAATTCCGTCGGTAATACGGTCGCGTAACGGGCATACACGGACGTTCGGACGCCCGGCGTTCAATGCTCACGCGCGTATAGGAGAGCGCCGGATGATTAACGAAAAAAAAAAATCAATGCAAAAAACCGAACGCGCTCCGTCGCCGACGGATCGGGATTCGAACCCGGTTAAGGTTGGGTAATTTAACCGGGGCGGCGGCCGTGCTAACTGCCGTAAGGAAACCTGCCTAACCGGTCCCTAACCTAACGCCTAATTCCTACCTATCGAGTACGCCACGGTGGCTGCTTGAATAATCGTCGAAAATCGGTGTATTTAAAGTGTTTCGCGATATCGAAAAATCCGCGAGTTACGGCGAAATATCGATCGTAACGGTCGGAAACCCGACCGCGAACGGTCCGAAAACCGTTTTCGACGTTTTTAAAATAAAAAATACAGTAGAAAAAGCGATCGGGCAGCGATAAACGACTCGGTTACGGTACCGCGATCGACGGCGGCGCGAAAAAAACGACGGCTACGCGAGAAATACGAAAATAAATATAAAAATGATATTTAAAAATTAGGTACCTTTAGAAACTTACATAATTTTATAGTGACCATGTGCTAAGGTGTGAATTTCATCTTTCAATACAAATCGTTTATCATCAGTCCTATTGTATGTTAATTTACGAGATCTAATTGTTTTTAATTGATGATTAAACGATCGTATGGATATGTTATCAGTATAAGGCTGAAATCCTGTTTCACCAAAAAGACATTTTTTATGGTTTTCAAGACTCATATGGTTTTTAACCACATGTCCCTTAATCCCCTTCGCCTTTATTTTCTCTTTATCTCTCATACTGAATGCATAGGACTTTGCACGGAGCGCTATAAATTCAAAGATGGTACGACCATCCATCTCATCAGAAAAGAAGCCTGGCACTTTTTCTCTTAATGGGGTGTAGCACGGATGATCACTTGGCAAATTGGCAGTATCCATATGGGTGAACAATGATGGATTATTCAATAAATCACCATAAAAATCTTCTGTCTCAATGTAATACACAAGTGAGTCTAAAATATTAAGAAAACGAAAACATTTAATATTTCTAATATTTTATTTTTTACTTTTATTAGGTACCTGTGTCAGTATACATCAAATTTATTTTGTCCTTGTAATGAGACTTCATGACAGAATAATGGTAATCATACATTTTTGTCTTAGAAATATCTAATACTGCGAACCCGATGTATATGGGTTTACAGAAGTTGATGATTTTGTTTTCTAAGGCAATTATTTCAATATTTGGTCCGCATGGTGATGAATGTTTGAAAGTAGGTTTATTTATTAATTTCTGTAATCTACGAGGACACGACACAAGCTCCATTTTTATTCGCTTCCTCATAGACTCCATAGTTTTGCCTAAAATTTTTATTTTAATAGTAACATTTCTTAGATATATTAACAACTGTATAACTGATTAACATACCGAATACCGCATTGTTCATTAATTTATAAAAGTCCTTTTCAAAGTTATTGGCTGCCTTTTTTCTCATTTCGGTGTTTAATTCAATGTAGGGTTTCAGCCAGGCAGATTGTTGGAATTCTAATACCCTATGTACCTATAAAAAGTTTTTATTATTATTATTATTATTATTATTATTATTATTATAATATATAAATATATATTTACATTTTCTACTATGAGTCCGTGTGCAATTACTTGTTGTAAATTTCTATAGTGTAAAATGTACCGGTATTTATTTTCCAATGTTGCCATCAGTTTCTGGACTTTTGAACCGTGCGGTACACCATTATTGGGCAAAAATGGGAGATCATTATGCATATCATGTAGGCTGTCTGGATATGAAACATCTACTTCATAAATCCTACCGATATCAGATGTTTCTGATAACAAATGAATCCCATTTATGCTCGGCTCAACCCACTTAAACCCACCATACGGCATATATTGTGACATTGCCCACCCATAAAGATTATTACCTATAATATAATAATAATAATAATATTAATAATAATAGTAATTATAATAATAAAAAAAAATAAATAAATCATATACTCACAATCTTGATACACGATCCATGAGTGTGGTTTATCCGACTTAAATCCAGGTGTAGTGTAATTGTTTGCTTTTGCATAACGCATGCTAGCTTGTGTAAGACCCCCGCGAATACCTTTTTCTATCATTAATAACATGTCATACTCCGATAGTAATTCTAATTTTATAGATGTGTATTTCAACATACAATCAAAGCTGAAACCTGGTGCAGTGTAATAAAACGCCGGGTCCAAATTATATGTCGAAATACAGATATCTCTAAAATTTTCGAATATATCAGCCAAGAGCATGACATCTATCTTCAGATACAAATCAGAGTATTCGCCGAGAGTTTTACACTTAAAATAAGCCCACACCTGTTTTGCAAAAGCATAATTCTCATCGCTGATATTAGATTCGGTTAATGTACTATAGAATTTAGCCTTTGGTGGAAGTGCCGTGTCCATAAGTTTTTTCCAGGTATCTGTATACTCATAAGGATATACCCCCTTACGAGTAACAAGATGCAACTCGTCTGGTTTAAAAACTTTAGCAGTCTCTTTAAACTTACTCATATTGGCAGTTATTAGGTTAGACGCAAGTGTTGACAATTTAGACGCCATGAAACGAAAAGTATCTATAAACCTAACAGAAAAATCTTTACCTACATATTTCGAAAACGAAATAAATTTTTCTTCACTGTTAGGTATTATTGATATTCTTTTCGTATCATAACCTAATTCCTGAACAATAAAATGAGCATCGTAATTAGAGAGATTATGGAAAAAACACGGCACAAAGTTAGGCATTTGAAGCTGTAAATTACAGTTCCTACATAAGGATTGTCTGAATTTACCGGATAGATGATGATAATCTGCGACCTTGATATTTAAATTAGTATATTTACATTTACATAAATTACAACAATTATTAATATCATGAAGTCGCTTTTCATCATCAGTCATTATTAATGGTACATTATAATTAAATAATTTTTCTATCCGTTGAACAATTTCAACTAGAGTTACTACAAATCGTTTTGCAACGTCCTGTTGTGATTCACACCCACGAAAAACAACAGGTGCGCGAGGTATATTAAACATTTCTAGTAACTCTGTTGAAACGTCATCCGATACCATAACATACATACAATAGCTCATAGGCGTATGTGATTGAAATGCTTGGGTACTAGTACCCTTACTTTCCAAACACTTTATAAGCAGAGCTTCAAAGTCTGCATATATGACAATCGGATGGCGTTGCGTATTATTCAAAGCTTTAAATTCTAACTTTTCACCTTCAGCTGGCATTTGAGGTAATATAGGTTTAAGTGGCCCACATATCAGTTTGTGTTGATCCAAAGCTGACTGACCACTTAATTTATATCTATATTGCCTGTTGTCGTAAGACGTAAAACATCTCTTACAAAAAAATAAATTTTCTGTATGGGATGTTTTTTGTCCGCGGACAAGTCTAGAAATGTTGGAAATAAATGCGTAGTGTGCTTTATGGCCGTTAGTTATTAGAATAAGATCAAAATGATTATTTTTCTCTTCATCCACAACCTTCAGCGGGTACACTGTGTGCGTTTTATTTTCCATTTGTTTTAAACCATAGACATTAACCGAAACATTATTATTTTTTTCAAAAAATTTTATATCTGAAATTGGAGTAGGGAAAGACAGTCCAGTAAAATTATATTTACCCTCCAAAGTATTATAATTCTCCCCAACGCGATATCTATTATCTCCTGTGACATGTTTAGCCAGAATAGCCCACTTAAAACAATAATCGTCGTTATTTTGTGGGTTAATTATGGCTTTTTTAATAGATATATCGTTGGGCAGAGGTAAATATGCACCACCCATTGGCATATATTTGTATATGACAACAAGTAGTCCATCAATGCTTTGGAGGGTAAATCCACTACCCTTTCCCTGATAACAATCTTCCTCGGCTAATAATTTCGTATAAGCGTCATCGATAATTTTTGTTACCGAACATGCAATAAAAACCTCCTTAGCAGAGGTCTTGAACGCCCTATTATTCAAAGACCTCTCCACGTTAGGTTTATTATATGTTCCCTCCAATTTCAGATGAAATTTTATTGGATTATCAGCTAAATGAGAATTTAATAATACAACTAACCTGGATTTAACCGAATTAAGAAAATCTGGATAATTCATAATATTCTGCGTATTTTTTATGTAGTACCGAACAATTTTTCTGTTAAATGATGAGCCAACTTCCACGAACCCGGGTCTTTGAACCAGCTCTAATCGAGACCTCTTTTGTTCACCTAATTGATGTTTACAGGAGGGGGCTAAGAAAGAAAAAAAGAAGTAAATAATTTAATATAATAAAAAGAAAAAATATCTAACCTCGATTATCAACATATTCTTTTTCCCATTCAATGCATGCTTTGATGCATGCATCATCTGGTAGCTGGTTTAAATTCCACAAGTCGTCTGGATTTGTCATGAAATAAAAATAAATAAAATTATATTTATTAATTATGAACTATAAAATATTATAATATAAAAATTTCTACCTTGATTTTTATCATGCTCCATCTCCCACTGCATATAAGCTTTTGAGCATGTATTGTCCGAAAGTTGACTCAAATGCCAATCATCTAAAAGAGTAATAATAATAAATAAAAAGGCACCTTTAAGTGATTACATAACATACTTAAATTACGTTGTTCGGATTGTAAATCCTGGTCCTGTTCAGATGAATTGATATAATTACCTAAAATAAATTATATATTATAATTATACAAATATTAGTCATATAGCAACATTATTAAAATCATACTTGTTGTTGATGGCCCAGCAGATAAATTTGGTACTATTATACCTGGATTAATTTCAATATAATCATCTAAAAGATAATTAAATATATAAAATATAATATAGTTGCATATTATAAAATATAAAACATACCAGAATTATGTAGTAAATTGTTGTTATTTTGCCTAGCTGACAATTCAATTAAACCTTCTAAATAAAAATTAAAAAAATATATTAATTTAAATACTAAATTTTTATATCTTAGTAAATTATAATTATTTTAAAAATAATATTTATAATACTCACGATGATATTTTTGCTTGTGCCTTAGTAAATTATCTTTCCTAGTAAATGATGATTTACAACTAATACAGATGTATCTAATTTTATCATGTATTTTAATATGTCTAGATAAAATATCAGCTCTTTTGAAGGTAGCTAGACAAACACTACACTCAAACATTTTTATTTTTTCTAGTTTATAAAGAACAAATTTAAACAGGAGGTGAAAAATAATACAACTAATCAGATGTGTTACTAGTTAAACACTGCTCAAGATATTCATTTGATTATCGCATCACCAGCCACAATATATGAGTGAATTCTTAGAATACAATACAATTGTAAGTGTGGGAATATTGAATTATATGCAAATTTCATGAAATAATAATATCAAATGTCAAATAAAAAAAAACACTAAGCAATATATATGTTAAAGCATTTTTTCTTATCATTTCCGAGAAGTAACGGTTTATAATTCCCACGATTAAGCAAATATAATATTATACTTATAATTTATTAGACTTATAAATACAAAATATATAAAAATATAATATTAATTATATTAATAACATTGTGTTGTGATAGATAATAGAAGATACATTCAAATATATAGAATATAGATATAATATTATAATAACATCAACCGATAACATAATTCAAATAACCGCGGAAAAATCAAATGATTGTTTGGGCGGCTTATAGGAAATTACCATATTGTTTGATAACATAGTTTTAAATGATAACGGAGTGTTATAGTAGTATATATTATATACGATGATAGATTAAATATAACATAATTATAATATAATATAATATAATATAATATAATATAATATAATATAATATAATATAATATAATATAATATAATATAATGATATCATAGAGTGATAACAGAATTCGAATAACCGCGGCAAAATGAAATGATTGTTTGGGCGGCGTGATAACGCATACGTACGGCAGCGCGGTGGGAAAGAAGAGAGGAGGGGATACTTCATCATTACGTATACGTTCGGGCGGCGGGTCCGTTTATACCGCCTCTCGGGCGGCTTATGGGAAATTTACATGGGAGGCGGTTTCAGACGATGATAGATTAAATATAACATAATTATAATATAATATAATATAATATAATGATATCATAGAGTGATAACAGAATTCGAATAACCGCGGCAATGATTGTTTGGGCGGCGTGATAACGCATATGTACGGCAGCGCGGTGGGAAAGAAGAGAGGAGGGGATACTTCATCATTACGTATACTTTCGGGCGGCGGCACTATGAGCGGGGTATGGTGGTGCCACCTCTTCGGCGGCGCTATGAGCGGTGGGTGGCGGTGGACGGCGGCACTATGAGCGACGTGTAGCGGTAGAAATCTGAAACCGCCTCTTCGGCGGCACCACCTCACGGTCCGTTTTACCGCCTCCCAGGCGGCTTATGGGAAATTTACATGGGAGGCGGTTTCAGAACATACCTTTTATACCTACTTATATGTATAATGTATATACATATATAATAGGTATATCGTATATGTATAATGTATATACATATATATTATATATTATTATTATTTTATTTACAGGCAACAATAATTGGTTATAAATCCAAAAAGATATTATTTGTGGGCATTAGAAATCGTTATTGTGTGATTTGTCAAAGGGCCAAAAATAAAAATATTTCAATACCTGACCATACCTGTTTTTTGAATTGGAAAAAGGGCGCTACCAGTATGGAAGCTGATGCGGTAGCTGATGGTTTTAGGCATAGTTTAGAAATGCATGGACTTAAATATAATAAACTAATTGGTAAGTTTATAATAAGCTTATATTAAGACATAGTCTTTTTTTTTTTTTTTTTATAAAAGTAATATAGCACTTATAACTAAAATAGGAGACGGGGACTCCAGTGTATTAAAAAGACTAACTGAAATAATGCCATATGGGCCTAGATTTATTATAAAAAAAATTGAATGTCGAAACCATCTATTACGTAATTATGGGACAAAATTAACAGCTCTAACTACTAATACAAAATATCCAATTTTATTGAGAAAACACGTATACAGGTTATAAGGTCACTAACACTTGTCAGGTTCCAGTGGGATACAGGTGCGTATGAAAAGCTTTACCACCACCATAGCTGCCAGTGTAATACCGGTAGCGCCCGTACTATATTTTTAAACGTAACAACGTTTAAGTTCAAACAATTATCGTTTATAATATAATCCAACCACCTAACCTATAACCAATAACCAATAACCTAACCTAACCAATCACACATTCGTCGTTTAATGTTTTAATTTGTTAAATGCGTA
>JAIUCT010007932.1:0-19780 GCA_021307375.1 Tetraneura akinire
GCCAAAATTGTATTATCACAATTATCATTTACCACGATCACGGTTGTAGATACCTAACCGTGACCGACCACAGATTTCTATATCATATGATATAGAAATCTGTGTGACCGACACATAGCAAAGTTTATTTACTAGATCTAACAGCAAATGGGGGGGGGGCATGGCTACGCTACTGAGGTTTAGTAAGTACTAAGTACTAAGTATAACGTAAAAGTGAATTAAGAATATAAAAATGTACGTGTGTTAGTGGTATATTATGTAAATGTTAATTTTTAATTGTTATTATTTCAATAGCAACGATACATAATAACCTAGGTTATTATAACCTAACCTAACCTATGTTCTAAGACATTAATCATAAGATATTATCACTAATCCGTTATGTAAATAAAAAAAATTGATAAAATGTTTGCGCATGCGCAGTGATAACATGTAATCCGCACTATGATGAGACGTTTTCGTAACACGGAGAGATAGGTTCTATCCATGTATTATATGATCTAAGGGTTAACATAATATAATGTAATAAAATAAAGACTGGAATTTGAAAAATATATTTTTTAAATTTTAAACGATTGTGTTATAATTTAAATTGATATGTGATAACTGATAAGGAAATTGATTACGAGGCGCTGTCTCTAGACCACGGTCTTAGAATAATGACGCTCAGTTAGACGCTCGTTTACAACTTACGATATGTTTAATCAATGGCACAGACTATATGAAAGCAGATACTGCCACAGACTATATGAAAGCAGATACTGCACTCGGCAAAAATCCATGTAAGATTTTTGATTGGGCGCAATGAAATCAGTATGACCACCAATTCAAGTATAAAATTATTCCATAAATTCATTTTATTTCTCTAATTTACAAGCATTGTGCCACCTTCCACCTTCCATCGCCACTTTCAACAGAAGAAATGGCGCGGTTTCTTATTGATGAGCGAAAATGCGATATGCGAATCCCTTGTCGGGTTTCATGAAAATTTACAGAACCGATAACAAGGAAACCGTTCTGTAAAACTAAAAACTGTTCTGTAAAATTAATAAATTTGAACAGATAAATAGTTATCGACTCGATAACTTATAGGCACAGATATAGATAATAAACTAGATTGCTAACTTGTACGCTTTACAACGTTAACCACTGACGCCAGTTTTTCCGCCATTTTAGTTGTGGGTTATGGTGTCTTATCAGTTATCAATTAACCAATAAAATTTAAAAGCGCGTTTTTTGAATTTCTCTACATACTACATCAAGGATTCGCGGTTAGGTTAGTAAAACTAAAAAATGAGGTGCAAAATAAAAATTGTCAGGTTAATATTCATTATTCATACTACTTTATTTAAATTTTAATATGGAAACAATACAAGCTTATTATATTAATATTAAATTTAAACATTATCATTCATAAAAGAAAATTATTTACAAATTGCAAAATAAAATTGTTTTGTTTAATTTCTGTCTTTTACCAATTTTACTTTTCATTATAGATGAATTAAGAATTTTAGTGTATGAGTGCAGACGAATATTTAGATACATCCGACTTACTAAGTTAATAATATTTATTTTGTGCGGTCGTGTATAATATAAATCGATATCTTCAAAACATTTATCTGTTTCTGGAAGTATATTAGGACACATTGCAAGTGAGTTTTGAACAAATAACATAATTTTTTGATCTATATTATTACTAAGAAATTGTTTTTTATCATCAATTATATATTTCAAATAATGTTCAGTTTGTTTAACAATCTTAAATACACTTTCAGAAGCAAATTATAAACCACCTCGATTTTTTATATTTGTCAGTTGCTTAAAATCCATATTTTTATTACATTTAGAATATGTATGTTCATATACATTTTTTGTTTCGGTTATGGATTTAATATCATTAGGACACTTTAATTCAACTATTAGTTTTTTAACTATATAACCACAAATATAGTACAATACATTGTCAGTAAGTTGTTCAATATATATATCATTACTGTTATTGTCTGATAATAATTTTAACATCATTTGCTCATCTTGTTCAATCACAGGTTTTTTATACTTCCATTTAATTGAAAAAATGGAATCTTCATACTGTGATAGTAGGTTACAATTACCATTAGTTATTGTAATTGAAGTATGTAATAAAACACTTTTCATAGCATTCATAAACTGTGCACAATTTGGATTATTATTCGATCCAAATCTACCTCGAATATGTCCAAAAAACAATTCAAGAGCATCCTGGCTAAATTTATAACTTAAAATGAATTTGAATCCATGATTAGTCAATAAATCATTTGATATATTTAAAATTGATTTTATTGAGGTTGCAAATCCAATTATAAATGTTTTCCTCTGGCTTTTCCATAATGGCACGTCTGATAATGTATTAAGTGAGTATAAATATTTTATATTATTTATCATTCTACACTTCAAAAAATTAATATTTCCAGCTCGAATAGGCTGTTTAAACCCTGTACCAAAAGGATTTCTAGAATTCAAAAAATCAAACACTTCATCGACAACTCGAATAAACTCAATGGTTGGTTCACAATTTTCAAAATATATAGATGTTTGTTTCAAAAATTGCAAAGCATCGGCCACTGAACTACTGAGTGTTTGTACCGCTAATTTCACCTTCATACAATTATTCTTCCAATTAATATGTGCTGATCCAATTTTATTTCCTAATTTAAATCCTGCTTTACTTTGCAATTCAAACAATTTTTCTATATACCTCCATTCAATGAGCTGTCCATTGTGATTTTTAAATGCTTTGAATGATCCCAAGGCATTTCTTGCTAATTTTACATTGTGGCATGCATCTGGAGTATAAAAAATATTTGGTTTCTTTGTATCAATTGTAAAATAAGGTTTAATGTTATCAAACTCTTCATTTAATTTGCATCCTAGTACTTCCAATGTACTGTTATTTGCATAAGCTCCATCACATGTAACACTAACTACTGATATGTTATATTTTTGACACTCAGATATAGCAATCCTTACTAGTTGTGCTTGGACAATAGACTTAATTTTATCAATAAACCAATAGCCAATTGGCCACTTCCACTTTGCTTTTAAACTTGAAAGCATGAAAACTAAAACTTCCGAAGCTGGTGTTTCACAGCCTTCAACACATAATTTGTTTCCATAATCACAATACCCAATAAATCTAACCACATTATTAATATATGTAACAATAAAAACTATATGTATATATATCAGCGGCATATCCAGGGGGGCTGATAGGGCTGCAGCCCTGCCCGAAATTTTAGGAAAACTTATATTAGTGGGAAAAATTGTTAATTAGTATAGGGAATCGAGTTTTTAAAACTTTCCAATTTGAATTTTTAGTTAATTAAATTAGTAAATTATAGTTTAATTCTTCTTTTTATTTATATTTATCATTATTTGTGAGTTATTTTATCTTAAATTTTCAAAAATTGAATTTCAGCCCTTCCTCAAAAAAATCCTGGATACGCCACCGATATATATTATATACTTAAAAAAAATGAATACCTACTTATGATTTGCTCTATCCCAGTGTACTTCTTTTTTTATACACATTGAATCCAAAATTAAACAACAATATTTGTCCTCATTATTAAATTTACTTATTTCCATTAATACATCTGACAAAAACCCAGTGTCAGCATTAACATTTGAAATCCAATTTCGTATTGAACTAGGATTAGGTAAACTTAAAACAGATCTTGATAATAAGAAATATAATAATGAGTATTATAATTAAAAATTAAATTATAAAAAAAAATGTTGTTTAGTTGCTCAAAATTTAAAGTAGGTATCTATATTATTACATACCGAACATAATTATATGCTTTTGGAGAGTAAAAAAATAATGTTGTTGCAAATTGTTTGGATTCTTCACAATATCTACTTCCATTTGACATACTTTTGTCATTTTTTATTATATCCTGTAGAAATTTCTTAGTAAAATTATTTTCTATAATATTAACAGTTTCTTTATCTGTTGATCTTTGAATTGTTGACATCAATTCCTAGTTAATTATTTATTTATTAATACACTTTAATGTATTACTAATTTATTAATAAAAGTAAAGTATTTAATTGATATTTAATGTAAATAATTAGATAAAATGTTTTATAATTTATATATACCTCAATGTTTGTAATTTTATTATTTTGTCTCCTCACTTTTTGTTGTAAAGTTTTAATTCTTTTCCGTAATTTAGATTTAGTAGGAGTTTGTATTTTACTTTTTATTTTATATATATTTTTTATAGATTTATGTACAGGAGTCTGTGGACTGATATCTAATTAAAATGTACCATTTCCATTATGTAATACATATATATTTATTTCATAAATATATTATTATATATGTGTAAAGTGTAACACACCTGAAGAAGTAGAAGGTATATGATTTATTTCACAAGATATTAAACTATCATCCAACTGCTCTAAATCTAAACAATTTTATTTAAATTATAATAAAAACAATAAAAGTATATTAATAGTTTTTTAACCACTTTTTATGTTATTTTGTATTTTTAGTATTTTACACTATATTGAATACTAACTTTTGATTATAGCATTTATAGCAAACTTAATAGTCTCATATCTCAATAGAATAATTAATATGTATCTCACAGTACCTAAGTACTCGTACCATATAATTATTTGAAATATAACTTACTTTCTTTTTGATAGTCAATAGAAAAATTATAATGACAATAGCTGTGCTCAAGTTGATTTTGTGAAAGATTATTAAATAGTTCATTTGATGTTTTTAAATTAAGATACAAAGTTGGAACTGCAGTATTTTTAAGCTTTCTTATGTCAGGCCGTGATTGATAGTCCTGATCATTAAAATGAATACTACATATCCTATGGTAAGTTGGGTTTAAATTAGTTCTTCCTATAGCAGTAAGCCATTTATTTTTTAATAATACTTCTTTTGGGAATCTATATTATAAATTTAAAAATCAAATTTTAATTTTATAATATAATAATAACTAAGCCAATGGCGCTGAATTAAAATTAAATGGGTGGGGGGGGGGGAAATAAACTCATAGTTGCAACTTTTTATTATAACTATAATGCTTTTGACTATAGTTTCAGCGCTACTGAACTTGGATAATAAATTTGTAAAAAAGGCATTATTGTATTGTACATTGTAGATAATTTATGTTTATTTGTGTCATTTGTATAATTTAGTAAGATTTTATAATGCATTTTACTTTAATATTGCCATATGGCATATAACCTACTTGAAAAAAACAATATCTTTTTTTCCAGATTTACTAGTACAACCAAATACGCAGCAACCTTGTGGCATTTTTAAAATAAACTAATAAAGGAACAAATTAAACCAAATAATATATAATATGAATTTAAAGTCTTTTATTTCACATTAATTATATTGTTAACAATAACACAAAAATAATGTACTGGACTTTTGTATATTATAAATTATAATGCCATTTAATAATAAATTAATGACATTTTAATTTTGCTTTGTTTCTTTGTTTTGAAAACAATTTGATAATTGAATTGTGGCGGGTTTAAATGGTTATATATGAATATAAGTTATAAGGTATGTTCATAAATCGTAATTTGTTGATAACGGATACATAACCCACAGCAAATATGGCGGTTTTTGGCGTCACGTATTATCACTAGTTAGCAATCTAGTTTATTATCTATATCTGTGCTTATAGTATACTATAATATAGACGGATCACTTAATGTGCGCATGCGTAAAGCGCATTATCACATCACAATCAATGGTGTAATCTAATGATAACCGAGTTTATCCGATAGATAACAATAATTTTAAATAATAACAAAACTTGATAACAGTTATCACCGCTAGATGGCGCTCCTAGCGCCCAGCGAAGAGAGCGGTTTTTAGGATGCGGTAGTGCGGGGGGTGGGGGGGCGATCGGATGGTGCGGGGGATATGGTTGTGGGGATGTGGAATGATGAGGATGTGGTTCCAGTATACTCCTTTTCATTCTACTCGCGTCCCATATCTTACTTGATTTGCGAAAATTGAAAATGAGATTTTTTCCAAATCCCTTTATCCTTTTATAGGTACGCGATATAAGTCCACGACATACGATCTAATCCCTCGGCGGGATTTTCCAATATGGAGTTTTCAATTTTCCATCCCCCGTACCAACGGTTTTATTTAAATATATTTCACAAACAATTAATATAATATAATATAGTAAGTACCAATAGATATTTTGCAGTCGTGTGACTTAGGGTCGTTTAACTTGCCTCTTGACCATATTATATAAATATAATACGTAATATACAATATATTTTTGCTTAATTTTTTCTTCCGGAAGGTTCATAAGAACGAAAGGAAATAATCTAACCGAAAATTAGCACACTTTTAAACTTTTTTCATAGAGACATAATTATGATTTATGATGTTGAAAACACTAAAATATTTTAATAATTTTAAAATTATACCTACCTATATTTTATTCGTCTTGGGGGGGTTTTTTTTTTTATTGAAATGCACCCCTGCCGATTTTTCTAATAAATTTAAGACTTTAACGGAAAATCGTATTTTATATCGTTTCGTACATTTATAACCATAATATTATATATGAATTCAGTCAGTGGTGCACAAACTTCACATGAAAGATGCATGTTGAAATTGTAATTTTTAAAATTCACCCACCATCTAAATTTCATCATAACCAATACATAAATCTAAGTTTTTTCACAAAAAACACTGAAAAAGTTTCACCGAGTTTTAAATTTTGAGCGAATTGAAGAATGTATTGCTTTTAGAATCATGTGTGTCTTTTTTTTTTATGTCTGTAAACAAATTTTTGACCCAAAATATGATCAGATGTTCACGAATGGCGTGTTTCTGGTAGAAAAGTGGATGTAGTTGATACTTTATTTAAGCCATTTTACAAATTAGTAGTAAAATGAGCCTATACCATAGGAAACACAAAAAAAAAAAAAAAAAAAAAAAAAAAACGCTGAAAATACCGCATTTTTCACGAAAACTGAAATTTTGACGAAGAATTTTGATTTCAATACCTATTTTACGATAACTTAGTATTTCAGGATTTATAGTAGGAATCGAATTCGCAATTAAAAAGGTACGTTTTCAAAATCAAGATATAGCAAGAAAAGAATTTTTAATTTAATAAAAAAGGATCAAAAATTAAATTGCAATATCCATAAAAAGATAAAAAGATAAAAAGATAAAAATCCGTTCAAAATCATTCGAGAATTAAAAAAGAAAAACTGTTTTAATCTAAAATCCGACAAAGAAAATTCTATTGTAATTTTAAGCAAAAAAGACTATACAGAAAATAGATTAGTACAGGACTAATATGATAAACTAAAAAATAATCCATTAAATAAAATGATTAAAGAAGGCACTAAGGCTAAATAAACAGTTCAAATTTAATTCGAATGGAGCGAGACCCGAGAGAACAATTCTTCTGAAATAAAACGATAATTTTTGTTATTATGAATTATCAATGGAGAATTAGTCATTATTGTCATTTCCTTTTGGATAATAAACTAGTACCTACCCACTTAACTTCGACACGGTTTTGCACAAAAAATATCGAGGAATATTTTCGATTTTCTAAGAGACAAGTTTAACCACGCGTTACACTTGTCTATACAAGAATAATATTCACATTGGACATTATTTATTTTATTGTACATACTTTTTACAAATCAAATATTTATTACATATTTCTCCATAACCCCATTTGTCCTAAGGCCCTAAGGGACAGTTAAACATTGGATAATGTATAAATTAGAAAAAGTAGTAACAACTCGTTAGTTGCATTGATAACGCACAGATATCTATACTATATAGTATCACAGATTTCTATATCATATATATGATATAGAAATCTGTGTATAGTATAAATCACGGACTAAGATTTACAGGACTGGAAACGAGCAAAATAACGTGTCCACACAATGGAACATATGGATTGGGGTACGGGGGAAAAAACTACCTACTAGCAACACAACCGCCATCTAGTATGAATTCGTCAAAATTTCATTTTACGTGAAAAATGCCATTTTTTCGTCATTTTTTTGAAGTTTTTTCTACCGCTTAGGGTCAATTTTGAGAAATTCGAAAAATGACCTAAATAAAGTACCAACTAGATCCACTTTGCTACCGGAAACATACCCTATTCGTGAAAATCGGAGCATTATTTCGGGTAGTATTTTTGTACACAGTCATAAAAAAAAAAAAAATCACACATCATTGTAAAACCAATACATTCTTCGCTTCGCTCAGAATCTAAAATAATTTGGTAAAGACTAAATGTAAAAATGATCATTATTTCAGAAGATATTGAATCCATTTATCTTTTGTTAATTTATCTTTTGGCAAAGAAAAAATTGTATATTTAGTACTAGAGCCAGAAGTCTTATGACTTTTACACTTAATAATTGCACATTTATATACCATTTAAAAAAATTTAATTAGAATAAAGAAATTATTACTATTAACTTTAACAATGTATTGCATAAGTATAATTATAAATTATATCAATTGTTAACGTAAATAACTAATAAATATTGAGTACCTATCATCAGAGCATATTTTAAGGAAATATAACTGGGTGGCACTATGGCTACATACTGTTTATATCACCTAATTTGGGTACATTTACAATTATTATAATAAATTATCATAGATCATAATGATGGGTAATTTTATAAAACAATATAAAACAAATTGATTAGAAATGCAATGAGTGATTTTTTAAATTTTATTATGATTTTACGAATAAAAATTTAAGAGTATAAATATGTATAAAATATATTTTATTTTAATTATCGTATTTTTCGCAATGGTTTCTATATCTAACGGAAAAATCCACTAGGAATAATACGAGTGTGACGTTTCCAAATACAAACATTTGTTAATTTAATTAGCAATACATAATATAAAAAGTAAATTTTAAATTTTAAATTATAAATATTTGTGGCACGACTAGCAATACTAGGTGGCACTAGTGCCACCTACTTTATATGTTATAATATGCTCTGCCTATCATATTATGTGCATAATGTTTTTATTTGGTACCTATTGTATATAACTTTTTAGTTTGTAGCACGGACTTAGTCCGTGGTTGTAATATTATTTTAGAAGTAAATTACTAGATGGCGGTTGTGTTGCTAGTAGGTAGTTTTCTCCCCCGTGCCCCGCCCCATATGTTCCATTTTGTAGACAGCCACCCCAACCCTCCTGTCTGTACATAACCAGTCCTGTATATTAGTCCGTGGTATAAATATCTGTGTGATAACGTTATCTGCGTTATCATAATGTGAACATTTGTTTAACAGAACCATGAATTAAGATAGTATGGATACCCAACTTGAGTGTGAAAAGTGACTACTAAATTGACTCTCTATACTGCGGAAAACCTGCACTAGCGCTCCAAACGGGAAAATATGAAATCATTGTACATGCCATTATCTACTGTACCTATACACTATACACGATAAGAATAACCGTAATTTAAAGTGTTGAGTTTTTGAAAATTAGAGTTAATTTTATAAGTTTTATTACTTTAAATTTGAATTATTTAAATAGGTATATAATTAAATAATTTAGATCGTTAAGGTTGAGGTATAACAATTTATATTTTTGTTTTTGTATTTAATAACAGATAATTGAATAATAATATTAAATAAAATATATTATTTTATTATGTTACTTTATAGTTTTTAAAAACAGGATGTAGAAGTAGAAGAGGTAAGTGTTACAAGAATATTTAACTATATTATATTTATTTTATTTAAGAAGTAACTAATTTTGTTAATTTTTTTTTGATTTTATTTTTTTTTTACATATTTTGGTTTAGCATATAAGTATGCTGCCTCATTCTCATTGTAATATAATATGTAAAAATATTAGTTAACATATCTATTTAATGTTCTTGACATTCAAGTTTTAAACTAATATTCATTTAAAAAAATTCATTTACGTGTTTTCAAATGTTTCTAATGATCCAGTTTTTTAAAATATTAAAATCTTTAGGTACACCAAAGGTACTTCTCGTATTCTTTTGACAAAAAGGTACAACATGCCATTTTAAAAATAATTATTGCAAAATAATAAAATATAAACCAACACCAGAACTACACGTGTAACATGAACATGAATATAATTGCAATTTTTCAATAAGGGCGTTGGATACCACCTTATGTTTTAGTCATTTTAGACCAATAAGCCAGACAAAATTAAAGATACTTATAATATTCCAATTACAATTTTGTAAACAAATTTAAAATCGTTGATTACTCTTCTATGACTTTTAGGAAACAGAAATTTTATATTTTGATTATAAATAATTTTAAAACATACTTTAAATTTTTAAAATTACTTGAATAGATATAATTTCAAATTTTTGATGGGAATAAATGTTTATATCAGAAATTTACTTCCTAGAAAACATAGTAAACAAATCAATAAATTTATTACTTTTTACAGATCAGAAAACTTTTTTTTTTTAATATGTGAAATTTTGTCTAGCTTTTTCGTCTTCATAGATATAAAGTAACAAAATAAATATTTTGTTCATAATAATAAAAATACTTGTGCATGCGACTGCGAGAATAATATTGCGCGTCGCCCGTATAGGTATTTCCAGTATCTACTCACACTAATGATCGTTTATTACTAACACAAAGCACATTAAAAATAAAATTGAACCAAAAATTGCCTATATAATACTCCTTTAATACTGTGTGTATCCAACGCCCTTAATTTAAATACTCGTACATGTTAATTCCTAATGTAAATGGCGGGAAATTAATTTATGACAATTTTTATTGAAGTGCTAAATTTAGCATAGCCATGTCCGTAGCATTTTAGTACTGCATTAGGACACTAGGAGCGCTAACGTTGGTTTTCCGCACATGTCAGCTGTTATTTGGATTCAATTTTGTAGTCACTTTGGTATTACGTATTTTCTAGCATGTTGGGTATCCATACTATCTTAATTCATGAACAGAACATTACCACGATTGTAGATCTAGTATCTACAACCGTGATTATTACCATAATAATATTGATAATAGGTAGTGCGGTACCATTAATTTAGAAAACAAAAATTTGAATCGAGCCTGAACCTTTCCCACAATTCCACATACGACATACCGAATTATTTCGTTTATTACCCAAGTACTATTTTATCGGCAGGTAAATATATCATAATTTATTTATTTATTTGGTAAACGTACGTTTTCCTCGTGTTAAATATTTTATTTGTTTTTTAATTATTTGTATTTGTATTTACGCACGCAAGTACGTGAAGTTCAACAGGTATTTTAAATGCGCCATGTCTATGGAGAAGAAATACTTTCAAAATGCGTTCAACACGTTAAAACCGGCTTGCGATGCTTTCATAACAGAAGCCAATGACATTAATACTAATCATTTAAAGGATGCATTGGCTGCGGTTCCGGAACATGCTATGGAACAACTCCAGCCATACATTCTGATACCGTTGGAAATTCATTTACAAACCAATCGGTATGTACCTATACAATGTTATGTTTGTTTTGTTTTTTTCCATTTTACGAACATATATAATTAAAATTTAGGTCAAATTATACGTTAAATGTATTGGACGTGTTAACAATATTGTTGAAAAAAACTTCTTTTAGCTCGTGGCCAACATTTATGCGAACGTACAGAATGTTAGTGAATAAATTGACCGATAAACAAAATCCGGAAAATGGTTTGCAACAAATTAGTTTTATACCTAACAATTCATTTTTTGAGAATCAAATTATTTTTCAAATAAAAATAAATTGTGTTAAATTACAGTAGTGAATGTATCAGAGGATGTTAAATTAGCAATTATAATTGCTTGTAACTTATTAATTTTAAAAACTGATATTGTCATATTAAATCATATGTACACCGAAGGAGATTGCAAAAGTGTTGGATATCTTATATATATTTGTATAAAAATTATCAAATATGAACAAATGAATATTCTGAGGTTAGTATTTTTTCTTTTACAAATGCGTGTAGGTATTGGAGTTTTATAAAATTAAAATATTAATTAATTGAACTATATAATATTTAAATAATTTTATCATTTGAATATCATTTAAATATATTAAATTATTTATAGGGTAGAAGCAATAAAATGCATTAAAATTTTAATATCAATTTGGGACAAAAACAGTGGTACTGATATTCATATGAAAATTATTTTAAGCTTAACTAAGTTTGTTCCTGGTATTTTATCGGTTTGCAGTGTTATAGTCAATGCCACTGATATACAACACCATTCTATAACAGTGGTAAGAAATTTAACAAGTAATTTGTTCTTATACATTTTACCATTTTAATTATTATTATTTTTTTAGGCTGCATTGGATTTATGGAGTACAATAACCTCGTTAATAATTTGTGATGATTATGTGATAGAAGATGGTAATCCATATTTAGGAGAATTGCTTACTAAAAATGAAAGTGATATCAAGAAAAAGTTAAATGATTGGATTCAAGAAAATAGTAAGAATTTTACCCTTGTTGAATCTTTTATAAATAAAGCAAGAGAACATCAACACTGGAGAGTAAGACTTCAATTGGTTAGTTCTTGTGATGTATTACTGAATAAATGTACTAGGTAAGAACTTAATGAACTTATACTATGACCGATGGGTTTAATTTTATCGTATTTTTATATATATTATTGCTTATATCACAAAACAAAATTCCAATTTTTAAAATAATTAAATTTCCTTACAAGATCATAATATTATGATTAACAAAATTAAATTTTGGAACAAAATAAAATAATATATTAAATTTAACTACAAATAAAATATAATTTTGTATTTTCTTAATAGGTATATGTCTTACTATTTAGATATACTGATACCAAAAGATTTTGTAGAAATATTATAGATAATTTATTTTAATAATACCATGTAAATATTCCAAACAAAATTAATATTTAGCTTAGATAAAAAAATTCAATTTTATTCATGAATAAATTAAAGTGATATTGTACTTTAAATATGCAATCAAAAAAGAGAATAATAAAATATAATTAATTTATATTATAAATGTGATTTAGTCTGTTGAAATTTATATTAATATTGGAATTACGTATTTAATATACCTAGGTAGGTATATAAATACCTATAAGTAGCCTTCATATAATTTATATAACTATATATTGATTGTTATGGTAGGTGTAACATACAAAACTATTTTTATCTATTAAGTCAAATACTAAACTAATACCTATAATTATTATACTATACTAATTAATTTATATTAAAGCCTGTACCAATTTCTTAATTACAATATCGTTACAAATGTGCTTGGCTTATTTATTTTTTAAGTTAAATTGAAAAATCTTATAAGAAAACCTATCTTATTAGAGTAACACATTTTACAGTGGGTACCTAATATATTATTTATGAATTAAATTTACTTTTATATATAAAAAATATTTTATTTTTGTTAGTTCGATGAAATCTTCAGTCACAAATTTAATTGAGACATTAATAATTTTGTCTGATGATGAACAACCAAAGGTAGAAAAAGTTGCTAAGGAATCTGTAGATAAATTACATAATATATTTGATGGGAAAAATAAAAAATCTCTTATAGAATTATTAGAGGAAAGTTTTTATATTATTTTATCAAGAATACCAAGATTTATTAGAATATCAAGTAATATATTTATTATAAAAAAATGATATTCATTCCAGTTATTATATTTTTATTATTTTGTTTTAGATTGTATTAAACAAGAAACTGAATTATCATTATTATCTGGATATATTAAGCTATTTGGAAAGAATCATTTTTCACAAGTACTTAATTCACATGCCCATTTAGATCGATTAACAACAGTTATAATTGAAATATTAGAACTAGATTATAAGAATATTAGCTTATTAGAAGAATCATGTGTTAGAGGTAGTAAAATTTAAAAATTTTAATACATTTTGATTAAACAGATACAGAATTGTTTTAGTAACAATTGAAATTATTCATACTTGTTTTATAATTAATTGTATTTAAAAAAAAATCATAATGTAATGTATTCAATTAGTAATGTATTTAATTTTATTAAATATTTTAAAAGTAAAAATGTATCAAAGGTTTATATTGAAGTAATATATTTATATATATGTATGAAGAGAAAAGTCAAGAATAAAAAATATGTATGAAAAATTAGAAGATTTAATGTATGAATCAAAGTTTAGTATTTATTCTTCAATTGTTTTTAGTAATAAATTTTGTTTTATAAGAAACAAGATAAAATGACTAAGAAGTGAAGATTTTTTATAAGACAATATTAGAGCTAGCAATGTTATATAGATTGAAATATTGGCCAGTGAATTAAACAATGAAATAGAAAATGAGAATGCTTAGATAGATATTTGGAGTAACTATGAAAGATTTATAAGAAATGGTCACGTAATGAATACATCAGGAGCTACAATAATTATTTAAAAAAATAAAAGAGAATAGGTTGAGATGCTTGAACATATTATGATGGATGATTCAGAACTCCAGGAACTGTGAAGGTTGCTTTGAAATGAATACAGAAGAAAAACTGGGCAAAAAGTGGATAGATGAAATAAAGAATATTATGAGGATAGCTAACTAATATACATTAACAAAAATATTAAAGCCAAGAATATGGTGGTGAAAGACCAGATAGTTTGGCATAGAAGAGAAAAAATATATTCTTTTTATCACTAACATTTAATTTGTATTATTTTTGAATAGATCTAAATAATATGCAACAATTTAGTATTAAAATTCCATTAAATGCACCTTGGAAACAGTTAATACATTTTAATGATACTTCATCATTACATAAGATTGAAGATATTTGTAAACTAATTGGATTATACGGAGAAATTAATTTTATTGTTCGATATTTAATGGATTTATTTGAATCAAGAATAATGTATCGAAAAGAAATTACTCTTTTTATAAATATGGTTCTATCAGAACGTAGGTATCAATTAACATTAAGATGAAAAATAAATTAATTTGTATTTTATTTTATTTAGACAATGGAGAGTATAAGTACAGTATAGTGAGAGACGTAATAGACATGTATTTAGAACGTGAAATTTGGTACTTACCTACTAGTGTTGGCCAACATTCTACTATAAATATAGCAGATGCACAAAAAAATGTATTACAAATTTGTCTTATGACCAAAGGGCTTGCTCAAATGGTAACCTCACTCGATGTGGAAAAACAAAATTTATGCCTAATTCACTGTTTATATCCAATATTAGAACGTATTGGTTCAGAAATTGGTCCTATTTCATTGGCAGGTAATACATGTAAACCAGTAGTTTCCAAAAAATTGTTTATTCCTAACATATTTTGAATTAAAAATAACTTATGATATTGAAAATAATATCGTGCAAAAATAATCATTAGGAAACTAAAAATAAATTAATATCTGAAAAATTATTATGCACAGATAATAGTTAAGTCAAATGACTATATTATTAATTATTTATTGTTATAATATTAATTAATTTTATTAACATTAAAATATCAAGTTAATCAGATAAATAATAATAATGTGGGTCTCTGTAAAGACCATGGCTCCTCAGAACAATGTAGTGTGCAACTTTGAAAATCAATTTTAAATAATAAAACTTATTAAATACATATTTATATTATATAATTATTTTATTAGGCCAAAGAGCAATAACATTACTTGCTCAATCAGGAGGATTTAATAACCCAATTGATCTAGTAGTAAAGAATTCCGATTATTTATCACATCATTTTACTACCAAACTTTGGTTACTTAATGAACACCCAGAAGTATTAAATGCATTAAAAGTAGTAATGAATCAAATGGCAGTGATGATTTACTAAGATCATTTCATACAATAGTTACTGATGTAAGTTTAAGTAAATATTTATATTTATATTTATATTATATATTATTTCAGTTCTATAAATTATAGGTTCTTGTCCAAAGTTGTGATATTCATCGTAAAGAAAATGTTAATTCATTTATGAAAGTATTTCATGTATTTGTAATGTGTGTGAATAAATGGCAAAACAAATGTACTTCAGTAATTGAAAATGACAAATTGTAGCCTCTAAGTAACTGTGTAGTTGAAAATATTTTAGAGTACCATAAAACTGTAAATCTAGATTTGGAAGATGATTTCTGGGAAAGAGATATCAATATCAAAGAACCACCAAGGTATTTGCCTTTTATTTTCACTTTGATTAAGATAATTTGTTTATTTAAATTTATAATTTATATCAATTTTTTTATAGTGAATTAAATGAAAAAATTGATGAAAATGAAAAACCATTACCACCATATATAGAAATGGTCCTTTCTATAATGAAACGTGTATTAAATTTTTTACCTTCAAAACATAATTTACTTCCTTTACAAGTATAATATTAAATGATTATCTAAAATATAGTTTCCATAATTTTTTAATATTTTTACAGATTCTTGGTGAAGGTTTAAATGTAATATCAGATTATGAAAATCATTTGTTACCAATGGTACATAAGATATGGTCACCATTATGTACAAAATTTAATAATAATACTGAAGATTTAATATTTTGTGAAGCATTTAATGTATTGGCTATAATGGCATCAGCAGCTAAAGATTTTATTCGTTCTCGTTCTTTAAAGAGTTGTAAATAAAGTTGTAAAGTTGTAAAGTTGTAAATAAAAAATTATAAATTGTTTAAAAAATGTATTAAATATAATTTATGTACCTTTATAAATGTAGAAATGTTTTGCCAATCATAATAAATCGGTTAATATCTAGTTCAAAAGAAAGTAAAAATATTTTAAAAGGAAGTGTTTACTTTACAAGTCATAAATATAAAATGCAATATACTATATTAAGTGGTTTGGGAAATTTTGTGGAAAAGGACATGCATGAAATATCAAACGCTGTAGCACATTATTTAGATATAGACCAACCAATATCATTTCAAGTAATTCATTTTTATTATTGTTCATATAACATAATTTGTAAAACATATGTATATAGGAAAAATCTAAAGAATTCTATCAAAAATTATATGAAAAATACCCAGACTTTATATGGATATATATACAGTCGTTATATATTGATGAATATGAGTATAAATCAGAAAATAAAAGACTTCCTTCAATAAAAATAAATTTAAAATTTACTATTATTAAATATAATCTTGTTCTACATTATTTATTTAAATTTATTATTTTTAGGTTTGTAGTTCTTCAAAATTTATAAAATCAAAAATTTCAAAAAATGTATCTGAACTACTTAAATCATTTAATGTGTAATAAGTAATAACAGTTTTATAAATATTGTTAATTACAAATATTATTTGTGAATACTTTTATCTGTGATAATTTTTATCTAATACATTCATAACTATTATATTGTTTAAGAGTTAAGACAAAATATCCATTTTTACATAATAAAATTTAGGTATTCTTTATAAGTATATTATAATATATTAGTATAATATAAATTAAATGTAATTCATAATAATATATTGTTATATAATTAGTTTTTTCTAGATATTACTTTAATAGTGAAATTTAATTAAGAAATTCAAAGAATACTCATTTCATTACCTTCATTTATTAAATAATATAGAATACTAGGTAATAATTTTAAATTAGACATAAAAATTGTTCAACAACATTATGAAAGTAAATTGTAATTAGTATAACTTTGTTGTCAGATGATAGTTTACAAAAAATCCAAAGGAAAAATATTAAGTATGCTTCTTTATATATTTTTCAGTAAAATACTGCAGCACTAATGCTGTGTGAAATTATTTTTAATAAAATATAATTTTACTTAGTAATTTAAATAAATAAATTATTGACAATATTAATGATATTTTATTGTTTTTATTAATATTATAGTTACAAAAAGTTAGCATCCATATTAATATTATTTATAAAATTGTTGAAAGTCCCTGTGGTTCTCCAATCTATAAGTCCACTATGAAGTCACCTTCCATTACAAATATGAAACAATTTTATAAAAATAAATTCAAAATTTAAAAATGTTGAATCAAATTTTATTCTTCTCAATAAATTTAAAATATCCTTTTTTATATTAAAAATACATGTTACTCTTTTCAAAACAAAAAATTTGTTCATATTAGTAAAGTCATATCACATTTAAAAAAATGTTTCACAATATAACATATACAAGTATAATTTAAAAGAATAACACACATATAAAAAATACATTTTAAATTAATTGCACTAGTTTTAATACAATGTAATAAAATATTTAAAAAAATGTAATAAAAAATAAATATAATAATTTAAACATATTTTTCAGTACCAGTACAATGGCCACAACATAATTGAATATTAGACTCTATTGCTTGCGATGCTTCCATAATGGCATTACAGGTCGCATCAACATCATTAATTTTTTCTCTTGGTATGGTCTGTCCCAATATCTAAATATATAAATATGAACAAAGAAAATTGTATGAAAATTATGATTTAAAACAAACTAAATTAATTTAAATAATTAATATATGACGTGATTTCAATATTTTTGAAGATAGTAAAAGTTTATTATTTGTTTAATAAAATAAATATTAAAATTAAAATAACTTTTTCTACCATTGACTAGTATGTCAATACTAGCTTTAATGGCTAGTATAAAATGTTTAAGGTAATGTAATTTTTTATTAGTTTTGTAAATTTAATAAATAATAATATATTGGTGATTAGAAGGTAAAGAATGTATGCACTGTTTTTCCAATTGTTGAGGAGAGGCAAAACCTATAGCTTTTAACATTAATTGTGCTATAATCTATAAATTGCAATAAAATCATATATTTTGATATCTCTTATAAAATATTTCTCATATTTTTTTATAATTATTATATAAAATGTAATTTTAGTCAATTAGAAAAAAATGGCCTTTACATCCTAATTTTTTTATTACACATCACTAACATTTAAAATATATTCTATTAAATTATACCACCAATTATTTCATTTATATCTTACTACAATATTAGAAATATTGCTTATATTCTTAAAATATATTAAATGTCATTTATAATATTGAAGTTTAAGTTAGATTAATCGATATGTAATTTTGTTGCATATGCAAAAAATTTTGCTTATAGACTTTTGTCCTCTAATCATCAAATTTATTATAAATGTTTTTCAAGTAATTTAATTAAAAATTTTAAGTACTTGTTGTGCACAAGATTCAGCTTGAGTCTGATGAACAGCATTATGTACTTGAAGTTCTTGGGTTTTTGTTCCTAATAAATGTTTTCTTAGTAATAATGATATTCTATTGATATCTTCAGCTATTGTTGTATTATCTAGTGGTTTTTTGTTTAGCTGTTAAATCCAGTTTATACTCATATTGTAAAATTTTCATATTTCTAAATCATATAAATTAAATAAATTCTTATAATTCATAGTAAATTTAACATACTCGTATGCTGATTTTAATAAATGTCTATTTTTTCGGTTTTCATCTAATACTGTTAGCAACGATGCTTCTAAGCTATCCACACGATTACACAAATATGTTTTCCATTTAGACAAGTCTTCAATTATTACACTGAAACAAATTTTATTATATCGTTTGTTTTATTTAACTATTAAGAAAATATTATTAACATTACCTGCCCGCTAGAAATTTACTTCGCAAAACATCACGTTCCCCTGATACCATTTCTAACTGATCTTGATGACCAACTAATTCTCCTGTAAAATTCATTAATTTGCGTACTA
>JAIUCT010007939.1:0-19242 GCA_021307375.1 Tetraneura akinire
ATTACGCCGATTAGTCCGATTACGCATTAGTAGAATCGAACCCCAGAATCTAAAACTTTTTAAATATACTAAATATGAAAATTAATTTAATCAAAAAAGGAATATGTTGAGACATTTAAAAACACACTCTCCTATTTCTTGCAGCACTATTTTGTTGGTCTTTTTTCAACCCAAGATATCTTTTTAATTTTTCTCCAAATCGTACTGTCTAATGGTCCAATTCTGAAATAATGGTTAATTTCTACAGGGTTCTCTGCTACCAATGCAATGTCGTCAGCAAATCTTATGCAGTTTATTCTTTGGTTTGCTGTTTCATTTCTTCTATTGCATATTATTATTAGTGATGAATAACTCATGTGTAATTGTGTTCTGCTTGTTATATTATTTTATAGTATTGAAATAAATGAAAAATATGTTTAAAAATAAACAATAATAATAATTAATAATATTGATCTATTTTCTAAGATTAGATTTAAAATTTAAATGTGTTGTGTATTGTGTTACGTCAATACATAATATAAATATTAATATTTTATAACATTTTCAATTTTGTGAACTTCACGTTCATAATTTCATATTATTCATTATTTATTTTTATAATTATTTATTTGTATTTTACTATAATTATAATTATAATTATAATATATTATAATCTGTCTACCACAGATATATACAGGGCCGGATTGGCCCGGCAAGTTACCGAGTAAAACTCGGTGGGCCGCAACAATTTTGGGCCGTTTAATATATTATAATATATATATATATATATATATATATATATATATATATTATATTATATATTATAATATTATATTATATATAATAATTGGGCCGGTAAATTACAGAAAACTCGGTGGGCCGAATTTGTCCAATCCGGCCCTGGATATATATAATATTTATTATAAATATCTGTGGTCTATACGCAGTCGATTAGAGCACCACCGTTATCATTTTATTGTTATCAAAAAAAAATAAATAAATAAATTTAATCAAACTACTAAAGAAGTTTCATAAAATAACCAATACCCATATGTGGATTAATAGCGACATTCTCAAATCGTACTTAACTGTTTTTAGTGCACTTACCGTAAACGTTTTACTTAAATTTATCACTTAAGTGAATTTTCATATTTTTAAAGACTGCTTAATAATTGTAAGGGACTTATTTTAAATAAATACTTAAGTTACCTTTAGAGCTTACTTAAGTGTTGGAAAATGACTTAATGGATGCGATTATATTAAATAATATATAGGTATGTCTTATGTTCCCGTCCATTCTCGATCGCTCATAACGCGTAAATCAACATTATGGATATAGAAGATGAGATGGATATTGAAGACGACATTGATCTAATTAATGATATATATCTTTATAACATACATCGTTTAATGCCTGATCGCACCAATCCTCTAGAGAGATATAGCAGTAGAGAAATTAAAACGCGCTATCGGTAAGTACTCGTACTAAATAATAGTGATGAACGATATATTTCTTTCTTAGGTAGGCATTTGATCAATGCAATAGTTTAATATACTTATTTTTAGCTTTTCACCAGATGTTATTAAACAAATTATTTTGCCACTGGTTGATGTACAACTACAGAAAGTAACTGAAGGAGGCTGCCCAATTCCTACATTGATTCAGTTAACAATTGTTCTTCGGTACTATGCAACAGGAGATTTGCGAGTAATTTTATTATATCATGTTATGTACATCGTACATGGACAAAATGTAAAATTATAAATCAAATTTAAAAATAATTAATATTTTGTTACAGCGATCATGTGGGGAACTGGAATATGTTACACAGTCATCTGTTAGCAAAGTTGTGAAAAGAATACCTAAGTAATGCACTTTCAGACCATGTGGGGACTTATATAAGATTTACTTCTGTTAACAACATGCAGCAAGTTTTATGCAATCGGAAGATTTCCATTAGTGATTGGATGTATTGATGGAAGTCATGTAGATATAAAATGTCCTACTCGCGAGCAGGGGGAAATTTATAGAAACAGAAAGGGACGGTTTTCAATTAATGCACAAGTAAATTTTTATTATTTTTTTATTTTTATTATAATTATTATTTTATTACGTAATATTATAAATAATGGTATTTTAAATTAATAGTCAGTATAAATTTAATGTGTAGGTAGTTGGTGGCCCAAACTTACAAATATATGACATAGTTGCTCCATGGCCAGGTTCAGCCATGATAGTCGTATTTTTCACAACAGTAGCATAAAACAAATTTTAGAAAACTATGTTTTAGACGGTAATACTAAAATAGAAATAGTAAATACTTATATTATAAAAAAATTGTGAATTTTCTTAAAAATTTATTAAATTTTGTTCAAGGAATTTTGTTAGGGGATAGTGGATATCCGCAGTTACGGTACTTATACACACCTGTGCCAGAACCAGTGATGCCAGTGGGACCGGCTTTGAATCCGTTAGATCCAAATTATATTTTTGATATGTTTGCCTACAAAGAACGATTAAAAGATTATAGAGCAAAATCTCAGTATAATAAAGCTCATAAAAGTACAAGAAATTCCATTGAAGGGTAATATTGCATTATGTTACATTAGGTAATATTATCTTTATTATTGTGAATCCAATATTCTATAGGTACCTTCACTTGTTACTTAGTTATGTTATATATATAAGTAATGTTTTGCCATATGGTAAATAAATAAATAATTAGGTTACAATACAAAAATGAATTAATGGTTAATTTAATTTCAGGTTATTTGGGAACTGGAAGAGACGGTTCTTGTGTATACATCGAACACTAAGTACAAAGCTCAAAACTACCCTACGCATTATAACAGCAACAGCTGTATTATATAACATAGGAGTAATGATTCGTGATGACATTAATTTTCATGATGTATTACAAGATGACCAACCAACTAATGTTCCTTGTACAAACAATATAAATGCTGCTGCATTAAAAAATACATCTATACAACATTTTTGAATTTAATGTATAATTGCATTTCACAGCATCTAAATGTTTAATTATTAAAATTACATATCTTATAATTATAGATAATACATCAAAAAATAAAATATAATTATTTCTTATTCAGCTATTTTTATGACTATAAAACAAAATAAAAACTGATTAATATGGTACATTAGTAAGCAAGCCCTGGTAGTGATGTAAAATTTCAGAAATTTAATATTCAAGAAATTTCAAAAGAGATTTAAAAATTTAATTAAATTTCTAATAGAGTTTTTTTCAGTCTTTTGGTGTGTAATATAATATATAATTATAATATATATTATTTAAACAGAAATATATTATTAAAATTTTATTAATTTAATATTCCAATATTTTATTTTTAAAATATAAACAAAAACAATAAAAACCTAAGAGTTAATAAAAATGTAAAATCAGAATCTGATGTTGAAGTATAATTTTATAAAATAAATATCACATATTCTTATCTTCCATAATATGTATTTCATTCGCGGTATCAATTGCTTTATTACCAAAATAAAATTAATGTAAATAAAAACGAATAATACTATTTTTCTCTAGAAATTTCTAAAATGGAAATTTCCTACTTACATCACTATGAAGGGCTATAAATAATTTTGTATTAAAAAACATTTTACATGTAATAGAGATGACAGAATATTTATAGTTATATTATTTCCTGGACCTCAGTATGTCCTAATCCGGGCTCGAGTGATAGACAATTATTCGAATATTAGATTATTTTCTTCAATTGGCAAAAAAGAAATTTGTAATCGCCGTAGTACAAGTGCAGGAATCACTAAGAAAAAAAATAATTATATATTGAAATAAATGTAATGCAGTTTAATTTAATTATTTATTATTTACAAGAATAGATCTTATAACAGGTTAAGACATTAATTGTCAAGACTAGAAATTATTAATAAAATAAAAACAATTAGGAAATTATTTAAAATTAATTCCCAATATTCACTTACGAGAATTTATGGTTTTTATTTCATAGTAGCAACGTTTTGCTTCCATAGCTTGTCTCTTCATATCTAAAGCAGCCAATTTTACTTTATTTTGTTCGTTCAACATCTGCATCTTTTTGTAATGCTCAATTTTCATAATTTTTTTTCTTTCATTTATTAACTCTTCTATCATTCCTTCACGGGTTTTATTTGTAGGTTTTGCAATTGTTCTTTTTTGTGGTGCCTTATTTTTTTTTGGTGTTTTTTTCTATGGTAGCTAATTCCTCTTCCTGTTGTATTTTCTAAATATTGTGAATAAATAATTATTATTTTTTGTACAATGTACATTATAAAAAATAATAAACTTTGATGTTGATATTATTTCAATTAATATTTAATATGGTGAATATTTGATGTACACACTTCTTCTATCATTTCAAATTCTTCATCACCAAGTATACTTTCGCCAACTGGATCTACAGATATTATTTCTACTACTTGTGTTGATGATACAACAGATAGGGAGCTTGAATTATCTCTGAATAGTGATGACTCCTAAGTATAATAACTACTTTATTAAACATCACAAAAAATAATTTTATTATAAGAGAAATATCAGGTACCATATTTACCATTACTGTGTCACTATCTTTAGCAAATCCTTTCAACTCAATGTCAGTATTGGTTGTTAAAATTTCCATCATAGGATCATCAGTAATCAAAACAGTTTCCTTTACACCACCACCAGTCCGTAAAACTGTTATCTTTTCTTTAGTTAATTGTTTTTTGTGTTCATTTTTCATGTTCTCCCATAATTTTTTTATTTGGACAACTGTCCTCTAGAAAAACAAAACGTTCACATAAAATCATAATAAATATATTAATTAGGACTATTACCAGAGTACTATGTTTGGGCATATCATTAAATTCTTTAGTTATATTTTCCCATGCTTCATTTTTTACACTAATTGAGCTATTAGTTGTTTCCCTTTTTGTCAAAATAGGAAATTTCAATAATAACTTTTTCAAATCATCTCTTTCATTTTGAGAATAGTTGGTACGTTTTCTGTATTTAATATAGTATATAACAATAGCATATTAATAATATAAATAATTTAATAATATACAGTTAATTTATACAATACATACTTCTCCATTCTAAATACTATTTTGAGAATAAAATAAGTATAAATATTATTGAAAACCTATTGTAATTAAAATGAATTTACTGAATAATGAATATTCATGAATCATTAACTATTAAATTCCCACGCGATTACTGATTACTAATTAGGTTCTATCACAGATAACAAAATATAGTAAATAAACTATTATAATTGGTCTATACAACAGAATATAATAGGCAGCATTGCATTTATAACTTTTTTAAGTATGTTTAAAGAAGCAATTGAAAATATGGAATAACAGTAACTTAAGTAATACTTACAATAAGTAGCGATTAAGAATAAGAATATTGATTCGAGTACACTTAATTATTAAGTATACTTAGGTTTAAGTAAGAAATAAAGTATTGATTGAGAATGTCGCTATAAGCAATGTTTATTAAATTAACTTATCTTAGTTATCTTAATTCTTAAATCATAATACTCTTGACTTAAATCAACTAATACTAATACAATAATATCTTTACTTCAACTATGATGTATAAAAATTTATATTCCTAATAATATAATATTAATATCATGTTAAATTGTTTTTAAGATATCGTATTTGTTGTTATTTTATTGTAGGAAACTTTATTTTATTTTATGAACACGACTCATCCGCATACATGCAATGCTTTTAGGATGAGTTTGCAACTGTACTGATTACTTATGTGAAATTGCAAATACTTTACAATATATATTATTATTAAATAATAAAAAGGTCGTTTTGATTCAATAAATGAATATTTTATAATCCATAAATTAGTAATAAGCATAAAATAATGAACTATAATATTTTATATTGGTACCTATTTTTTTTTGTATTGTTTATGTGAGTTTTTTTTAATCATTTATTTCATATGACTTCCAGTAAAAGACAAAATACTTGTATATAATTATATCATATATCACGGTTTAAGATTATCTTAAACCGCGAGTTATAAACTTAGATCATATACAATGGATGGAGCCACCTGGTATATTTCTCATATATCAATTAGAAGCCAACATAACTATGAGACCTATTACATATGCGCATGCGTCACCTCTTATATATTGTGATATTTCCACATTTTCGTTTGAGAAACAATAATTATATAATATATATATTTCACCGCTTTTATTTGAAAATTGTATTTATCCAACTTATGTAATTTATTATTATTGAAAATGAATTAATAATAAATATATTTACCTATTATAAAAACAATTATTTTTTATCAGTATACTGGGTAACGTAGATTGTATTTAGCATCCTTTTAAATTCCTATCAATTATAAATTTATAAAATATTTAAATGTTATATTATTATGACGTATTGTATATTTAACACTAAATTGAAAGAGTTGATCAAAAATTATCTTTAAAAGATTGGTAAAAATGTTTATTGTATCCAACCAATAACTGTATAGTCATAAAATACATTAAGCTAAATGTATAAATTAAATAAATATTAAATAGAATGAAAATATATTATAAAGTAGTAATTTTTGAATACTTTTAGAAAAGGTATTTTACTATAGATTTATAACAATATAAATAATAATAGTCAATAGCAATTTTATAATTTATTTTTAAGTCTTTACATTTTATATATATTATAAAATATTAATTTTTAAATACTTTTAGAAAGTGTATTTTTACCGTAATTATAATATGTAATATTAAAATAGTCTAATATAAAACATTTCAATCGTGGTTTCTTTACACATTTTAATACTTTTGAAAATTGCAATTCTCATCACAGCATCACACTATCATAAACAGCCATGATACATGATTATTTTTAACGCGCATGCGCATAGCAGTCAGGTCCTATTATTATGTTGGCTTCAAACAATGTACGTATGGCTCCATCCATAGTATATGATCTAAGGCAGGGGTCTTCAACCCGCGGCCCGCTCTGTCACTATATGCGGCCCGCGATCATATTTGAAATTTAGCATGTATACCTGTATTAATGATTTTCAAACCTTTATTATACACGGCACACCGTAAACTTCAAAAAAATTTTCACGGCACACTAACCTTTTTTTAGACGAACAAAATTGTTTTGAATTAATTATGTCGATTTATTAATATATAAATATAGCAAATACATAATGATCGAACGCATTTATTTTCTTATAACACAATTCAATGCAATCGGTAATTTATGGAAAAACCACAGTACACTTAAATAAAATCACACATTTCCATAAAATATAATGGTTAAGCTATCGCTATCGGAAATATACAATAAGATAAATTAAATTTCCTACCTAGATATAAATATAATTGATGGCTGTTGCCTCCTGTTAGTTCGTAATCGATTGTGGAACGAAAATTATATACTCGTTTATGTGTAATTGTGTAAAAGTTTAATTTCATACATTTTTTTCGTAATATTTGTATAATACGTATGTCGGTGAGTAAAAAACGTAAAATCTCGAATGAAAGTCGCGTTTTTTAAGAAAAGTGGTACAATAGTTATTTTTTGTATAATTTGTAATAATTGTAATAATTATAATAAAATTGAATTTTTGTATAAAATAAATGTTTTTACTATGAATGCGGCCCGCAAGATTTTTAAAAAATAATATGTGGCCCACTGTATAAAAAGGTTGAAGATTCTAAGGTTATAAACATAAATATACAAGAATAATATTTCACATGAGTGATAACATTTTTTTTTTTTTTTTTGATAACAACAAAAGGATAACAGCTGTGGTGCTCTAAGCGACAACTGTGTATAGACCACGATTTAAGATACATTGGTTGGGAAAACGAGAATTATAACATGACCGATAAATCTACTATTGAAATCAGCTGTTAAACTAATGACTAGCACGACCAGCGGAATTATTTGTAACTATTTTAATACCTTTTGCAAAAAACGCAAGAATTTTTAAAGTTAAATAGGTAAATATTAATTATGTTGTTCTAGTTACAAATAATTCCGCTGTTCGCACTAGTCATTAGTTTAACAGCTGATTTCAACAGTAGATTTAACGATCATGTTTTGGGATTGTTTTCATAACAAAATGATAGTGCGTTATCACGTTTTCATAAAATTATCATTTATCACATGATAGCTGGGTGTTGAAGGGGAGTTGAGTTAAATGTGCCGGATTATTACATGATTTCAAATTTCGCGTCCTGTAGCGAAGCGCTCGTCTGTCTATAGACTCTGCTCGTGTCATGAACCACCCACTTAGTGATAAGGAAATTCTTAAATTTTAACCTAACCTAAATTATACTAATTTATAGAATCTTGGCGCGCATCGACCGCTGACGTGATATCTGTGCGTATTGAATTTTTGATTTATTTCGTTAACTTGACGTGCGACTTGTGCCGATTAATGAATGTTGTAAATATAATAATGTATTAAACAAATTAATTAATCTTTAAAATTATAAAATTTTATTCACAGGCAAATGTTTTAGACGATACATTGATACAACACTGATTAGTGATCACTATTCTACAATGGAAACATCGCTCGACACTACGAAAACATTTGATTCCAAAAAGTAATTATATTAATACACTTCTTAATCTAACCTATTGACTATAAATTATTTGTAAAATAAATATATTTAAACTGATTCGACATTTGAAAAATATCTTGGGTATTTTAAAAAAAATTGTATCACTAGACAAACTATTTGTTTACTCTTTACACAATAAATATTTCACACAAAATCTTATTATTATAAGGCTCATTCCACACTAGTGCACCAAAACACAAAGAGCATGGCAAGTTGATATTTAATTTATTTTATATTAATCCAACAACATGAAAGTTTTTCTTGAAATTTGCATTGAATCTTATTGAAATATGTTTCAATGTAAATTTGAGTAATAGTCAAAATATTTTTCCATAATAGTATTTTTTTCATCAATTTATTTATATAAAATTTGTTCTATTAATATCATAACATAAATTCTCAAAAAATGTAATAATGGATAATTTATTATTTTTTTCAATTACCTATTTATATTAGAGTTAAAATCCAATTAAGTGACATAACATTGTATAAGTATAAGTATATTTATTTTCTTCTTGAGTTTTATTTCATTTTTATGAAAACTGAAATTTTTGAAATTTATACTAACTGATGAATATAATTTAAAAATGAATACAAATAAATTTTTGGTTGTGTCGATTTGTCATGATCTGAATTAACACATAAAATATTATATTTTGTCGTGTTGTTTTGTGTTGGATCAGCAAGGAGGAGGCTTAATATATTATATTACTGTTGTTTATTTACAATATTTATTTAATTGGCTAATTTTATTTATTTCTATTTACCTATTCAAGTATTAAAATTTATTAATATTTTTGTATCTTTACTATATTTAAAATAATTGAAAGGTTTTTTACACTTAATAATGGTATAATTATTTTAAACTATATTTATATTATTTTTAGACACTCAATTAAAAAAAATGGAACCGCATTAGCATCTAAATGTGTTATTCTCAAGCAAATAAACATTCCTAACATAGATAATATGAAAAAGTAAATATATGTTTTTTTGCAATTAAATATACAAAGTCTCTGCCCTGTTCCATTCAATAACTTAATCTTCCAATTCATATTTTGAAATCTGATTTTTGCAATCTAGTTATGTATACATAAATCATATTTTTCATTATTATAACTTTTTAAGTACCTACTTCAGGGGTATGCCCAGAGGAGTTTGGGTGTTCAACCCCTCCCCAAAATTTTACCGAATTTAGAAAAATTGTAATATTTAATATTTTTATACAAGTTTAATATTTGATATTTCCCAACGTTATTTATAAAATCCATTATCGATCTATTTAGTACTATAGATAAGATTAACTGTGAACCGTGATCGTGAACATAAATGGAAATGTAGGTATATCTTTTGGGACTGGTCCTATGTGTGATCTACCATTAAACTGCTATCTACTATAATGCTTTATAGGTAGAATGTATGATCTATCGATACTTATATTTAGACTATAGTGTTATACCTATATAATTATCGATATATGTATTTTATGACTATTGTACTTTTAAAATATCATTGAAACATTCAGTTACCATTTTGCATTCATTCATGTCTAATCTCCACTATTCGATCACCAACTTAAAGAAGAATGGTGGCGGTCATGCCACCCGATACAAAATCAAATATTTGATGGTTCTTTATTAGATTTAAAAAATACTTTTGCAGTATGAATATAACAAGCAATATTATAGTAAGTACATTACTCTTATAAGTAGCATACATAACAATCACAAGTTAATCACACATTGGACTAGCCGTTTATCGGTAGATCACACATTGGACCAGTCCCTTTATGTTTTGACACATTTTATAATTTTACAATAAATAAACGGCTGTAATAATCAAAAATTATTTTGCATATTTTATGCTTTTAAGTGCATATTTCAAAATTTTAAATGCGTATAAATCCGGTCTCTAATTATAACCAATTTATAAAGACTAATACGAATCGTAATTTAAAATGTACCATCAATTATTATTATTTATTGAATATTTATGTATACTATATGAATAATTTATATGCCAAAATTATTACCTAATTAAATAAATACTTTGAAAATACGTACTTATACAAATTTTAACCACCCCCCCCCCCCCTGAATTTTTTTTCTTGGTACGCCCATGACCTACTTCATCAAAATAAAATAAAAATATAAAATTTTTGTATGCATATTAAATAATAATAATTTCTATAAAGTTTATCATTAGTACAGGAATTTTAGAAATTTATATAAAATATAAATTTTCTTATCAATTTATATTCCATGTAATCTTGTCATTGCACTAAATTAAATTAAGACTATAAGTTTGACATCTTTAAAATTAATTAATATTAAATGAGTTTATTATGATAATGAAAAATGTGAATTATTTATTTTTATAATTATATTATATAAATTTATTGAAAAATTATAATTTCAAAATATGTAATAGATCAGACATTATTAACAGAGACGAACATGTCTGGACACTGTATTGTGAAATATTTATATATTTAATATAATATTAATTGGTTGAATTTATGAATTATAAATTATATTTTAAAAGGTATCCTAAGGATGTTACATTAATAGTGGATAACCAACAACTAAGTGCTCACAAAGATATCTTGGCTTTGAATAGTGATTATTTTGATAGAATGTTTACTAGCAGTTTTAAAGAGAGATATCAAAGTAAAATAAATATAATTGATGTCAGCTATGAAACTTTAGAAACACTTATTGGATATTTTTACAACTCTACATTAAATATTACAGAATTAAATGTTCAGGTAATTGCTATTTTTATTATATTTAATTACCTACATTTTGACATTTGAATATTAACTTTTTAATATAATTAGTACTTACGTAGTCTGTCTTATAAATATGGTACACAAATATACTAAATAATAAAAAATTAATTTATTAATTAAAAAATTTTATATGATAAATTGGATTTTTTTTTCTATTTTTTCTATATAGTTATTAATGCATATTTTCGAACTATGGAGTAACTTGAAAATGCAATCATAGAAATATGAAGCACATTTTCCATTGAAGTATTCAGTTACTGTGTTCATGACCTCCTCATTTTGAAAATGTAATTTCCCTTGGACAATTTCATGCATAATAATCATAATAAATTCATAAGTAGATCTTATGGATATCAAGTTGTGTTGCCATTTCTCTAATTTTGAGTCATCTATTTTTTATCGTAGCAATTTTTTGTTCACCCCAATGGTTATGCAATGGACATGCTTATTGGTCAACCACTAATTGCCTCATCAAACACTTTCTCTACTTGCATTAAATTTTGTATATCATACACATTTTCGAGACATTACATGTGGGCCATAAACTAGTTATTTTTTGATAAATTTCAGTTGGAAATATATTTAGAAAATTAAAAAATCAAATGACGGCATGGACTTCTTTTGTGAAACTTAAATATTGGGTTTTCATATTTATTATTACGTAGCTGACGGAACACTTAACTATATAGAATATGTCATTTGTTACCTTAATTGTCAATTCTGGAAATTTCCATCCAATATGGTTCATTATTTAAGATAAAAATAACTTTGTACCTTAATTATTAGACTATCTGAAATTCACCATGCAATTTTTCTGTTTAATCTTTTAAAGTTGTTTATTTAAAAATTTGTTAAAAAAAAAAAAAAGACAAACAATAACTATTCTGCTATTTGGGATAAGTTATATACTATTACTATATTAATATTAGAAAATTTTTATCAAATTATACTTATTGTTATTACAATCAGTACCTATTAATTTATATTATAATACTATTCTGATTGATTGTAATAATAATTTTAATGATTTTATTTGAAATAGTTATTTTATTAAAGATAAATTAGATAAAAATCGAATATTGAAATTTTATTAAATCACAATGTTACACAAATTTGTTGTTAAAATGCAGACTGAATCTATAAGGGGAAATAGAAATGACTATTAATTTAAAGATTATATTCTATATTATGAAGTTCAATCACTGAATGAATTATTCTCTCAAATTAACACAGCCAATAATATTCCTATTGTAAATTTTATTTATTATAAAAAAATATTTACTTATTCTACAAGATATACTTGTAAAAAAAAAAAAATTATATACAATGGAATTTTGTTAAGGCAATATTATGAGAAGACATTTTTTTTGCAGAATCATATTTCTTTTTTATTATACAATAATAAAATCATAATGTATAAATATTTAATAGTTTATTTCTGTTCTAGGATTTGTTAATTGGATCAAGTATATTTTTACTAGAAGATGTTCAAGAGGCTTGTGTAAATTATTTAAAAGAAATGATTGATCCTGAGAATTGTATCAATATGAAAGATATTGCTAATACATTAGATTTAAATGAACTCTATTCGTTCTGCTTAGATTATATAATGAATAATTTCAGGTAATTTTTATTTTCAGTACAATATATAAATATTTCCTCTATTTTATGTGTTTATCTTTAATTAGATTATTATTAATTGTGTATAGTAAAAAAAAAAAAAAATGTAGTAAATTTAACTTTGTTAAATTTAGAAATTATTTAATTTTATAAGAAGTGTTCTTGTGGATATTATATATTATGATCCATCAGTCTGTGTTTAGTACTGAAGATGATAACATCATTGTCGAAATACGTATTTACTAAAATAATAAAGTAAATTCTTTGTGGACTAGGGTTTTTATTTATTTATTAATATTAGAAATTATTAGTACCAAAATATGTAAAATATTAAAAATCTGAGAATAATGCCAATTAATTTACTGAATTTTTAATATATTATATTTTTATCTTAATAAAAATAATTCAGGTCTTGTGGTATTAGGTAAATGTTTATTATATTGTAGCTAGCCTAAAATAATATATGATGTATGCACATGGATTCCAGTTGTTGTGTTCACCTTGTTGTGAAAACGTATTTTAATTATTTATTATATTAATTAATAATGTTGTAATGTGAAGGTCACATTACAACAGGTTTCTATTCTTAAAAACAGCAAAATATTTTATTTTTATCTTTTATAATCATGCAACATACAAATTGAAACACTATGTCTTATATTTTTATAAAAATACAGAATATACTGAGTGTCCTACAAGGTTTTTCACTACCAATAACTTTTAACCTATTACATATTTTTAAAATATGATTTTTGCAATTTACGTATATATGTGTTTATACAAGCCACATTTATCATTATTATACATTTTTTTCTGGTACTTGAGATAAAAAATAAAAATTTTATTTTCATATTTAAAATTTTGTGATGGAACAATTAATAGATTTTATTACTTTTTCTTTAATTTTAATAGTTTAATTACTAATTTATATAAAGTATTTACTAAGTATTAATGTTTGAAATTTAAATAAATCATTATTTTATGATTAATTTATATTCCATTGAAAATTCAGCGTTTCACTTCTATTTATTATAAATATTACGCCCAACCGGTCAATTTTAACAAAGAATATTATAAAAGAAAATACATAAATAGAAATTATGTAGTTTGAATATAAGAGTACATAATAACTTAAAAACTATAAATATAATACAAATTGTTAATGTGTATGTTACGGGCAAAGTATACAATTTGGGCATTTTATATATTATCCGGAAATTTTATACAATTCCCTTCGTATATTGGGCAATATAGAAAACGGTTGAGATGATTTAATGAATAATGATAAATCGTAAAACATAGTTAAAATAAAGTAAAATTATTATCTAAAAATTATTATCTGTCACTAGTTTGTTTGTTCTTATCGTATTTTTACAATGGGGATGTCTCACATTTTATACGCGTGTATGTGACATAATATATTACCTAGTGGTCGAAGTGGGGTAAAATATGTGGAGGGATGCCCACCTATTTACAGGAACTTCATAATTTTATATGTTACAGTTTTATTGATAACTTCTCCCCCCCCAGTGACAGTTTTGAGGGGGGCGATAGGGCGATCCACCCCCCACCCCTTGGACCGAGTTTTTTTTATGTTTTATTTATCTTAATGAGATAGAATCACAAGTAATAAACAAATATGTACTTTTAAAGAAACAAATATTTAATTTATTTTATATTATTTATAACCGGTAAAATATAATATAAATATAAAAATTTCAATACATAAGTTTATAGGTATTGTATGGCACGTGCGTAGTTTAGGTATACTATGCGACATAATATGGTTTAATACTTGTACCTATGAGATATGCTCAAACGTTTTTAGCTTATCTATAACTTTACGTTATATTACCCGCATTATTTTATTTTATTGTCGTCTTCACTGTTATATTGCGACAGCATCTACAAACAATTCTATGTCAAATATAAATCATAATAAATTTTCAAATAAGTAATATTTAGTAATAATAAACATTTTATTAAAATACATTGAACCTTCTTTTTTTTATAACTATTTATATATTGGTGATTTAAATAAAAAGTTAAGGAGGGATGCTTTTTTATGGTCATAAGAAGTGGGAGGATGGATTTTGTTTACTAAAAAAGTGGAGGGATCCCCCCCCCCACTTCGACCACTGATATTACCTATAACTATATTTACTGATTTATAAGTTATATTAAATGTAGTTGTTGTGCTTATCATGCAATGCCACAATCGGCCTTTACCTATTACCTATTCTCAAAAATAAACTATTTAGTAACCGCGAATCGTTTGTATAGTACAGGTTAATTGATTCAGTGCGTAACTAATTATTCGAATATGAAAAAGTTTAATGAAGATTTAAACAATTTATTAAAAAAAAAGAAGGTTCAAATACTTCATTTTTTACCAAATTAAAATATGATCAATTTATAATAATTTGACTTTATTTTAACTATGTTTTACGATTCATCATTATTCATTAAATCATCTCATCCGTTTTCTATATTGCCCATATACGAAGGGCATTGTATAAAATGTCCGGACAATGTATAAAATGCCCAAATTGTATACTTTGCCCGTAACATATATATATATACAATGCCCGGAGAATTAAGTAATTAAATTAGGAGTTATTATTATAATTACGAGGGGCAATCAAAAAGTAAGTTGCATTTTGCCATATTTTTTGTCCTGGTGAATATTTTTTGTTGAAACTTTGGGGTAACACTCTACACATTATACTTTCAACGTATTAATTCCTAAATTGATAGTTAGTTGTTAAGCTTATCAGTAACAAATTGACAATCATGGCTACTGTTACTATTACGTCGTCCAAAATTGAAATTCGTGCAGTTATTAGATTTTTATGTTTAAAAAATTATAAGCCAGTACAAATACATGGGGAGGTGTGTGAAGTTTATGGTGATAAAACGTGAAGTTTATGGTGATAAAACAATTTCGAGATATGCAGTTGAAAAGTGGTGCAATATGTTTAATGGCTTTTCTGCTCAAGGTATTCGGTTAGAAATGAAGAGAACACAACACTACTAGCATTGATTATAGAATAGACAGATAGCCCATGATATAGGAATATTCGGCTACTAATATTATATTTATACTGGTGGCCAGGAGATGGCGTTATATCAATTAGGTAGTAATTATTTATTTTTCAATAGTAAATGTGACACACACAATACTACCATATAACTACTATATATATATATATAGTTACTATGTGTCGCGGGCGTCTTGTTATCTGGAACCAGTTTTTGTATGTGTAATTATATTAATAAATAATAATAATTATAGATATAATTATTGCCAACCATCGGGTCGGTATGTCGGTTGTCGGAAAGACGTCAAACGTGTAATTATAAATATTCCTAAATATATATTTATATAATTTTATATTTTGAAATTTTGAATATAAAAACATTTTGGGCATTCGATAATTCAATATCGGCGGTTTTATGAAAATGTCATGACGGATAGGAAATATCTAGTTTTATTTACGCGGGGTATAGCTAAATACCCAATTTATGCTAAACATGATTGTGACAAACTGACAAGACAATTAAATACAAGAAGTTAAACTATTTTTTGTGGAAACAAGGAAAAAGCATTTTTACAAACAAACACATAATATTAAATATGACTTAAAATCTTTATTTTAGCAAGTTTTGATTGATTTGAAGTTGTCGAAAACGTTTTAGTTTTCTTAAAAATTTTACAAATCAAAAGTTTTTCTATAATAAATAATTTATGATCTATACAACTACTTTCGCCATCAAGCCATTGTTTTATATCATGATTTTTGTTAAAAATATTAATTAATTTTAATTTTAATTTTCGTTTATATAAAATATTTTCAATTTTATCTTCAAAAATTGAAAGAGCTTTATTAATAATTTGATAAAAACGTTGCTTTCAACCCCGAGTTATGTTCTCTTTCATACGTGGTATAATTTTTAAATAATAATAATAATAATTGTTTTTGATCGTCGATATTTTTATTTGTCAACAAGTGACTTATACAATATGAACAATTTAATTTTGTAATACATTTTTGAGCCAAATACCCAGCAAAGTACACCACAGAACAATCTTCTAATGTTATTGTTTCAGGTTGAGATAAAACTTGTGACTTCAATGATATTATCGGTGATGACATTGATGTTGTCGACGATGTTGTCGAAGATGAAGATATTGATAAATTATCGGGAGGCAAATCTATAATATTTATATTTTCTAATTCATTTTCTTCAAATAGTTGTGGTTCATAAATTATTGTTTCACAATTAGTTCCTTTTAAAGTACACAAAGAGAAAATACAATTACTTCTAAATGAAGTCCTTAATGTCCTGGCCGTAGGGTTTTTATTGTATCCTCCTTTTTGGCGGAAAACACTAAACAAATTTTCGAGCACGTCTTGATTTAAACGATTAGTAATCAAAAATGACATTCTGTGTAACTTTTCTTCTTCAAATAATAGTAGTATTCCGTTTATGGTTTGTGTAAACCCATTAAAACACGGAGGACGAGTCAGTTTTCCTTTTCTATACTTCTGAAGATCTTTGAAATATGTTGAAGATTCTATTAGAAATGGTTTAACTTTACCTATATCAGATAGAGCACATTTGTATGGATTACTACTAATTAGTGATTTACTATTTAAACAATCAAACAGATTGTTCATAAAGTCTACAAAATCTGCCGTGTCCTGTGAATTTTTATTTTGTAACTGATTTGTTTCTACACAAGTTCTAATCGTTGAAGCCATGGAATGACTTAAAACTTGTGTTGCTAATTTTACACGCATCTTTTGGAAGGAATTTGGAAAAATATGTGCATCTGTGATTTTTAACAGTGATCTACTTTTTTTATTATTTTTGTCTATATGATAAGTATCAACAATGTCGGTATATGAAATTTGTTTGTCACATTTTATAAAAACAGAACCTATTAAATTATTTCTAATACTTTTCATAAGATGAGGGACATCATATATAGAAAAAATTTTGTTTTCATCGACATAAAAATATGGTTTATCTTCATTAACATTTAATTGTTTCATAGCACTTTGATTATTGGTTCCCTGGTCACAGACAGTTAACTTTGGGCAAAGTCCTACTTCAAATAATTTTTTTAAAACTTCAACTATTAACAGGGCCGGATTTACATAAAATGCGCCCCTAGGCTAATAAATAACGGGCGCCCCTTTAATACTTAATATTTTATTAGAATTAGATGGTAAAACATTAAAAAAATTATCGAGCTTTTTCATTTTTATCATTATATCATTATGTTTATCGTCTTTTTCTTTTTGTAATTTTCTTCTTTGTGCACGACTTAATTTATTATCTAACATTATTATATATAATTTTTAAAGAGCACCTGTATACAAAAACTATAGTCAACAGACTAATAAGTAATGAGCATAACCAATCACCAGTATTGAAAATATTATAAATAGATAATAATATCATCGTATACATATAAATATATTTATTAGGGTATTTAAACGAACAATATTATTTTATTATGGAATGTTCATATGATATTAATTTGGCTATTCCCGGCTATTTTTATAATTACATAAAATCGAACAACTTTTAATATACATAAATAAACATTATTTTATTCTTAATATCTGTATTTTAATATTATCAATTTATCATTAATTATAAATACTATTTATATAGGTATTTATAAATAATAAATTTATAATCAATGATATTATGTAACTATATCTAATGTCCAATAATATTTTGTATATGTATAATTTATTCAATTTTATTTTAGTAGATGTAGTAGAATAGTAGATATAGTCTATCCTGTTTAAGTTGACCCACTTACGCGCATACGAATGAGACGGAGACGGTCGTAGACCCGGTTAGGTAGGCTCGGTCCTCTGTGATTGGTCGTCGTTGTCGATGATCGTCGTTACTCGTTAGTCGGCGGCGGCCGCGTGTATACAGAGTCATTACACAATTACTATAATTCGAAGCTGAATGTATAATATATTGTGATGCCGTTTTTTTTTTAATATAATATGACTATTATAGCCTTCCTTTTACCATTATCAAAAAAATATACTGGTACATACTTACGATGGTTTATTACACAATTTAAATAAATAAAAATATTAATTATAATTATATATTAATTAATATTATATTAATATAATTAATTATAATTGTATATTATC
>JAIUCT010007939.1:19252-70765 GCA_021307375.1 Tetraneura akinire
ATATAATTAATTATAATTGTATATTATCATATTTAAACATTTAAAAAATTTTTTATACATATTATTACGTAATATCGTCATATTTACACAATTTAAAATTTTTTTATACATTTTATATACATATTATTTCGTATATCGTTATATTTACAAAATTACAATTTTTGTAAATTTGTATAAAAAATGCTGTATAACAAACTGAGAAAACGGTGTTATTCAGTATACCACTCGCGAGTCGAAAAAACGGTGTGACGGTGTGTAATTCAGATCACTATGTATGCAGCGAGTCGTGCCGTGACATTCGACACCGGAGCGCTAGCTAGTAGAATTTTAAGAGGGGAATGCGCGGCGGCGACCAAATATCGTCTGACGAGTGGGTCAACTTAAACAGGATAGACTATAGTGGCGGGGTATTTTTTCTATTCTCTAGATGTGTGATCGTGTCTATATTATACGCGTCACATACAAAAAAAAACACACATCATTGTAAGAATAGTACATAAAATGAAAAGTCTTGCCGGCCGGGCGCCCCCTACTGACGTGGCGTCCCTAGGCTATAGCCTAGGTAGCCTACTCCTAAATCCGGCCCTGACTATTAATGTTTTTAATGTGTCTGACTTAACAGCTGAATGAGCTAAGAAATACGCTATCGGAAATTTCCAGGACGAGTATATACCTCTAGCCATGAAAACCAGTGCTGTATTAGCACTTTTGTTGCCTCTTCTATTTCCACCAATATCTTCAAAACCTTCGACAAAATCATAATGTTTAGAATATTCCAAAAACTCTTTAATAGAAATTTCATCAAATAAAACACTGCAACACTTATCTTTATAACATTTTGTTTCAAATTTTTTTTTAATGTGATCTAAAAATGTATTATTAAAACCGGGTAAAAATTTTGATTCTCCAATCCAATTACGAATCGTAGATGGAGCTGGTAAATTTACTTTTTGTAATCTTAAAAATGTATAAGCGGCTGGAGATTTATAATATAACGAAAGAGCTAAGTTTTTTTCTTCTGGGTTCCATGCACGTTTTTTACTTTTTAGTTGCATCGTTACAAATGCTTTTGAATTATTTGACGGAAAAGTATATGTGTGCACCAAGTTTTGTAATGTGTTTCGTGTTTTAATTGATACTAATTTTTTTTTTAATTTAGAAATATAAGAAATCTTATTATGTAATTTTTTTGATTTATCTCGTAATTGTTCTTTCAATTTTTTTTTTATTGGAGAATTATAATGTTCCATAAGATTACGTTTTCTCGTTGAATCTGGACTAACAATTGCAATTAAATCATTAGCTTTACGTCGCTTGGTCGGTGTATTAATATTAAGTGGCGGACTCGAAAATACTAATTCACCTATACCGCTTTTAATTGTTTCATAAGTTTTAGACGGAGTTAAACATTTTGTTGGAGTTGACGGTTCATTATTTTCTAAAAGAAACACACACGATTCTTAGTAGGTACAATAAATACTTTTATAATATACAATATACTCGTATTATACGTTTCGGATAAAAATGATGAAATATATTTCTACTATAATACGTTTCGGAATAAAAATGGTTCTAATAAAATAATTTTCTATTCAAATATTTTTTTAGATTATGAGCAAAGGGAAAAATGTATTGGTTTTACAATGATGTGTGATTTTTTTTTTTTTTTATTCTGAAGACATTTTTACTACCCGAAATAATGCTCCGATTATCACGAATAGGGTATGTTTCCGGTAGCAAAGTGGATCTAGTTGGTACTTTATTTAGGTCATTTTTCGAATTTCTCAAAATTGACCCTAAGCGGTAGAAAAAACTTCGAAAAAATGACGAAAAAGCGGCATTTTTCACGAAAAATGAAATTTTAACAAATTCAATTTCTATATTTCACGATAACTCGGGCATTTTTTAAGATGGAGATTTGAAAAAAATTTTGGGTGTTCACATAGCTATTATATATTTGTGGTGAACCGTTACGTTTATTTTTCTACAAAAATTGGACGTTGAATATTTTGTAAAATTCTCGTTTTTACGTATATAATGTTTGATAAAATTGGCAATTTTTGGTATTAGGGTCTGAAAATTTTACTGAAGTATACTTACATATTACTTAACATCATACTAAAATATTATAAAAATCTCTAATCTCAATTTTTTTTATAGCTGTTTTAAGTTGATATTTTTAGTTCAAACGAAAATTATAATCTGACTGAACTTCGCTCAGAATCCGTTTTTTCGAATGCAATGGTTTATCATTGCATTCAAATTTAATTACAATTAATTGCTATGATTCGCACACCTGTATCCTGTGTGGCAGGAGTATCAGCTTTTTTTTTTTAAGTATGAAGACACTTTTACTACCCGAAATGGTGTAATATTTATGTAAAATATACATTCTTCGCTTAATCGTTTCCCTCAGAATCAAAAATATATATATTATATCACAATTATATTTATTTTAATGCTTACTAATTATAGAATCACTTGGATGTTTGTTTGAATAAAATTTGTACGGTAAAGCGAAAGGTTTCAATTTTTTTTTATCATTATTCATAAAAGAATCTAGCTCAAAATGGTCTTCACAAATATACCTATTATATAATTGTGATTTGTCTAATGACATTAATTTTGTATTTCCTGTAGTTAAAAATTAAAGTATAGTTAAAATAAAATAATTTAAATAATAGATATTTATTATTTACCACAATTAATCAACCATAATTCTTGTTCAGTTTCTTTTTTGGGAAAACGAAACATATGTGTTTTAGGAAATTTAATATTATTTTTTATACAATTAACATATTGACACTTTGTACCTGGCATATTAATATTATTTATTTTAGTACTATAACTATTAACTTTAACTACTATATTATAGTACGCGAGTTATAAAAACAATTTATAATTGGGTAAAAACAGAAAAATCATAGAAATCACTGAATAGTATAATACGAATTAACGCGTAAGGACGAGTTCGATATGTGAGGTGATTTTTATTTGTGCTGTGGATTGTTTTCATATTAGTATTATTTTATGATTGGTGAGCGGCAAGTAGCGGTTGCGAACAACACACCCAGTCATAGTTTACCCCTCAGCTGCCAGCGGCCGACTACAACGCTCCATAGCGGCTGCCAGCAATTAGCTGTCAACAAAATTGCCTATACCATTGCTTATCTGTTTATTCTATAATCAATGCTACTAGTGATAGTTGATCTACCCTGTCTAAAACCGTGTTGCTCCTCAATAATAATATGGTTCAAACTGCGCTTTATCTGGGTATAGACAATTAATTCAAAAATTTTACCTATGAAGGGGGTAATTGAAATGGGTCTGTAGTTTTTAACATCTGACGGGTAATCGGACTTAAAAATTGGAAAAATGGAATTAATTTTCCAGACACTTGGAAAAATTCCTTTATCCAGAGGACGTTTAAATAATAAAAAAGAGTACATCAAACTATGACGACAAAGGTACAAGCAGCGAGCAGATATACTGTCAGAACCATTAGAGACATTATTTTTTAGCGAATTCAGAGCAACCAGGGCATAATTAGGAGTAAGCACTATATTAGAAGGAAGCGCAAATGGTAAACTATATTGATTAGTAGCAGGAGAAGGTATGGCTGAAGATGAAGCTGAAGTAAAAGATGATGCAAAATACCTAGAAAAAAGATTAGCTGTTTCAGATGGAGAACTGGAGGAAATATCATTAAAATGGACAGAAGAAAGTATGGACTGTTTATGTTTAAGATTGCCCACATGTTTCCACAAATTCCTGGGAAAAGAAGAAAGTGAAGACTATATTAGTTATATATATTATGTTTACCCTTAGCTCTGAGTTCAGAAAAAACGAGGTAATTTGAAGGATGCTTGAAACATTTAAAAATTAAGTGTGCTTTATTCTTCTTATGAATCAATATTTCGAGGTCATGAGAAACCCATTTAGAGAACTTGGGAGGGAAAAATAATTTTAGAGGAATAAATTTAGTAATAGCATTAAGAATGGCATCATTAAGAACTATGGCTGCATTATCAATTGAATAATTAGAAAAGGTGAGGGACCAGTTAAACGATCCCAAGAAGCGAGACATAGAAGTGTAATCGCCAGACTTTAAATCCCAAAAATAATGAGAATTGGATGATTGTGGATTAGATTGTAGTGGGTATGTAATACTTATGAGAGGGTGGTAGGGATCAGGAAATACTAGTGAGAAAGAGCTTAAACTTACAGAAGTTTCATTAGAAGTAGAAAAAATAAGGTTAGTTTCATATCAAACATATTAAAAAATAAAAATGATAGAAGTAATGTAATATTTTAAAATAACAATAAGCCTCCTAAATTAACCGAAAACTTTTTCTCAACAAAACAGTCAAAATATATTCATTAACTGTTTACTGATAGTTCTGATAATTATTCAATGTTTAATTATCCAAAGATTATTTTTAAAAAATTTATTTTAGTCTTAATTTACGCCCTATATTAGTTTAGATTTTTGAGCGAAGTGAAAAAATCTATTGGTTTTACCATGATGTATATATTTTTTTCATAAATAGGTTACAAAATTCAGATTTTAAAAATATGTTGCAGTTCAAATATTATTGAGAAGAACAAAAAACCTCGCGGGAGTCCCAGTATTAAAATTCTAATAAAATTTGTTAACCATGTCACTTTTATTTATACAATTTATAAATAGTATAATATTGATTATTTTTAGGCTTGTAGGTCATACTCAAGAATTTATGACGATAACTTATGATGAGATAATATTATTCATAAAAAATGACAACTTATTTGCAAAGGAAGAAATGGTATAGTTTTACTATTAGAATAATTTATTAATTAACATATGATTTATTTTATTTTAATTATCTTATTATTTATCTTTTACTTTTTGCACATCTCTAAACACTACAAGCTATTTATTTAATTGTAGTATTGTATATATCATATTAAATAACTTTATTCAAAATTATTTAATTAATAAATCATTTATATGAATTTATATTATATTTTAGGTTTATGATGTTGTTATAAATTGGATAAAACATGATCCATTAATCAGATTTAAGTATTCTTCAGAATTATTGTGGTATGTTCGGATGCCATTAGTTTTAAATACTTATCAAGGAGTTATTAATATTCATGAGTTTCAAGGTGCTAAAATTAATGGTTTAAGTTCTTTTAGAATGGAACATCGAAAACCATTCAGAAAGGTAATTTTATTTTTAATTGTTAATTAAATATTATTTTATTTGTTAATTATTTTTAATTGTTGATTAAATATTATTTTATTTATTATTTTCGATTTTTACAAAAAAAATTGTTTAACCGAATGTTGACATGGCCCGACATGGTGCGCGTACCTGTACTAACGATGTCGGGCGAGATCTGTCTTCCTAGTAGTCAGCCACCAACCGAGACCTCCGATCCAGCTATGGAAAGGAGACCTCGGAGGGGATGTCCGAATCATGCTGCTCGATCACGACGACGATTCGCACTTATGTGCTACGACAACTGTCAAGCGTCTGTGGTACTAAGTTTATTTTGCTACTCCCGTTCGCTTGTTATATTTCACCTTGTACGCAACTTTGTTATGGTGATACAAATTATAACTACTTTCACGATATATCAAACTGTGAGTGTATTTCTTTTGTGTTCGTGAAATCATCCCCTTCTATCGAATTACCTTGCGGTCACACTACAACCCAGCAAAAACCACCGTGAAACGGGCACAGCACATGTCAATGTTACATACAAATGATTAAATTCTATGAAAAATATGCCGTTTAAGGTTCATTAAATATGTATTTTTCTTTTTAATATATGTTATAGGCTATATTATTGTTAAGTCATTATCCATTAGCTTCAACTCCAGAATGGTATGATGCAGCCATAGACCAATGGAAACATTGTTCATGTGATAACTATCAATGTAAAGACTTTCATATTTTATTAAAGCCACCTAGACATTTATGTTCGTGTGCTTTACTTGATAATGGCTTTTTATTTGCTGCTGGTGGTTATGAACTTGGTAGAGGAATGAAATTAGCATGTATATTAAATCCAAATACAAATGAATGGATTTGTATAAGTGATATGCATTTTGAACGTATAAAACCATATATTTTGCAAATAGGATCAAGAGTTTATGTGGTAAATTTTTATATTATTTTTAATTTATAAATTATACTTTATTGTATATTTGATTTAAAATCTAATATACTTTATTCGCCGTAAGTTAGCCCACTTGCTCGACGAAAACTGGTCGCGGCCGCGCATGCCACTATGTTTTCGCAGCGCTAGTGGCGATCGTCGTCGCCGCCCTGGTGTATACGTAGTTATTTTATTATCTTAATGACGTTTCGACACCAATGCGAACGACATGAACGCAAACGACATTCTGTATGTACGACCAGTGGCGTATTTAGGAGGGGTCTAGAGGGGCAATCGCCCCGGGCATCAATTTTTAATTTGAAAAAGCAGTAGCTTAGATTTGCTGCCCTAAAATCTCATCGTAAAATATAAATGTTAATGTTTCTTTTGTTTAATTAAATGTTTCAATTTATATTATGCTTCATAATATTATATCATGTTCAAAACTTCTATGTATGATTATGTTGTTATTTTTTAATGATCATAAAACAAGGTAAATAAATGTTAAAATTTTTGGGGTATCAAATCTCTAAATACGCCACTGTGTACGACAGCTAGTGCTTACTACAACGAGTACTGCCGATTAACGAACACCAAAGACCAATCACAGACCGCCGATCTCCGTCGTAGGGGTCTGAACGTTCCAGCTGCTCAGTATGCATGCGTGGAAGTGGGAAAACTTATGGCGAATAGAGTATAGTATGGAAGTATGGTATATTTATAAATATTAGTCAAGTCAGTAGGTTATTTATCTAAATTTAATATATTTATTATTATTTATTTATTTCAGAAAAAACAATTACAGTAAAATTGTTAATAATTTAAAAAAAAGAAGAGCTGATATTCCTGCCTCAGGTTACAGGTGTGTAAATCATAGTATTTAATTTCACACATATAGGACCATATAATACATAAATAAACAACCCATAAAATTTTCAAGTCTCCAATATAATCCGTTCAATATATCCATTCAATATAAATGGTTGTAAAATCCCTTGTCAGCTAAATGATAATATCTGACGAACTTCACTCAAAATACTTTTTTCGAATTCAATGGTTTATCATTCAAATTCTAATTAAAATAAAACACTAATTTTCACACCTGTATCCCTGCGGCAGGAGTATCAGCTCTTCTTTTTTCTATTTTAAACAGCTATAAAAGAAAAAATCGTAAATATAATAATTCACAATTAATTGGAACCGAATTAAGTAAAATGTATTTAAGCTCCAAAAAAATGTTGTCAATTTTATTTAACATTTTGAAAAGTATTGTAATACAATAAGTAAAATCCTATAAAATATTTTAAATATTGATTTTACAGAAATTTCTACTTTAAATAAATATAAAAAAAAAAAATTGAGTCTTAAGATTTTTATAATATTTTGGAAATTGGTTAAGATATTTATCGGTATGCTTCATTAAAATGTTCAAAAATTTGCCAAATTTTTTGGATTTTTTATTAATTTTTATATTAAAAGTTTTGAGAAATAAGAAGAATATTCGTATGGATTTTAAGATTTTCGTTCAAACTAAAAAATATCTTTAAACAGCTTTTTAAAAAAATAGAGACTTGAGATTTTTCTATTATTTTGATATCATGTTAAGTAACATCTGAGTATACTTCAGTAAAATTTTTACTTTAATTCCCAAAATTGCCAATTTTATCAAACATATAAATAAAAATAGAAATCAACATCCTATATTTTGTAGAGAAATAACCGTTTTTTTAGATATTTTTTTTTTTTTTAAGTATGAAGACACTTTTACTACCCGAAATAATGCTCCGATTATTACGAATAGCATATGTTTCCGGTAGCAAAGTGGATGTAGTTGGTACTTTATTTAGGTCATTTTTCGATTTTCTCAAAATTGACCCTAAGCGGTAGAAAAAACGACCAAAAAATGACAAAAAAAACGGCATTTTTCAAATTTCGACAAATTTGATTTCAATATTTCACGATAATTCAGGCAATTTTGAAGTTAGAGACTTGAGACTTTTTGGGAGTTCACATAGGTACTATGTATATGCGATAAAGTTTTGGAACCGTTATGTGAATTTCTCTACAAAATATAGGACTTTGAATATTTCGTAAAATTCTGGTTTTTTTGTATATAATGTTAGATAAAATTATAAATTTTTGGTATTAAGGTCTGAAAATTTTACTGAAGTATATTTATATATTACTTAACATTAATTCAAAATATTAGAGAAATCCCTAGTCTCAATTTTTTTTTTATATCTGTTTAAAGTTGATATTTTTAGTTTAAACAAAAAAATGATGAAAAAACGGCATTCACAAAAACTATGAATCTATGGAAACGTGTGGTGCAGTCGGCGTAACATTCGCGAAAGCTACCTCTGTGTTAAGCACCGCAGCCAGGCATCGACAGTGGATGGGTGACCGCCGTTTTTTTTTTTCGTTTTTCTTTTTATGTCTGAAGTCATCATATTAAAATTTTTAATCCCATAGTCACAATTTTTTTTATAGCTGTTTAAAATTGATATTTTTATTTTGTTGTTTTTGTGACTGAAGACACTTGTACTACCCGAAATAATGATCCGATTTTCACGAATAGCATATGTTTCCGGTACCAAAGTAGATGTTCTTGATACTTTATTTAGGTCATCTTTCGAATTTCTCAAAATTGATCCTATGCGTTAGAAAAAACGATGAAAAAATGACGAAAAAACGGCAATATATTAATACATACATGGCTACATTATCTGACTGGACTTCGCTAGAATCGTTTTCTCGAATGCAATGGTTTATCATTGCATTCAAATTATAATTATAATTAAATACTATGATAGGCACACCTATATCCCTGCGGCAGGAGTATCAGACCGTCTTTTACGTCTTAAATCTGTTATTACTATTCACGTTAACGATCACGTGACGTATACACTAATTATTATAAAATTGGTAACCCATCATTTTAAAAAGGTTACATTATTAAAACGATGCATTTACAAACGTATTACAAAAGAATAATCAAAAAAATCAAACAATTATATGTTGGGGGGCTGGAGAAATGGACGTCTATTAATGCTACAGATAGGGATTTGGTGTAACTTAAAATATCGTTTTGCAATACCACTCCAAGTTCCAGTTCCGAAATTATATTCATAAATGTATTTTGATTAAACTCCATTAAAAATATACTATGCCTAATATAGCATTCGATTTCTATAGAATACCTAGGATTTTTATAGATAGCTTAGGCGTAATATGAAATAAAATTAGAATTTTATACATTGACTAATACAACTACCTAGTAATTTTATAGAATGTCTCTAGATCAATAGTTTTCCTGTAGCATATATATGCCACGACTACTTAATGAAATTAATCTATTTACTTAGTATATAAGATATTTAATATTTTATTACTTATTATTTTTATTAACTGATTATCTTTCGAAATTAGATTGGTGGTTGCATTAATAATTATAAATCAATTTTCAATTGTATCGAATATTATGATTTAAACAAGAAAAAATGGTATATTCCCGAGTCCGAGATGATAAATACAAAAATTATTACAAAGAATGGATCATTTGTTACTAGTATTGATGGATTAATTTATATTGTAAGTTAAAAAAAATAAAATTATTTTTCTGAATTTTAGATTTTAATGTGTAATCTAATATATTTAATACATTATGATCATTGTTAAATCATATTTTAAGAATTTTATAACATGATATGTCCAATTAAAAAAAAAAAAGTCCTACTATTAAACAATTTTGTGTTTTTAATGTTATAAATAAATTAATTAATAGTATTATTTAATATCCAATTAGACCAATTATAAATATACATTTTCATTCAAATAAATTTATTTGAAATATAAATTATGCAATACTTTAATGTAGTGCACTTATTATGAACAACAATCCTTTAGTTATTAATTGTAATAAATATAAATATACTGTTGTAATTTAAGTGAAAAATAATAGATTTTATTGATTAGACTAGAAGTTGGAACATATCCTTATCTATATTTATTGTAATTAATATAAAAACTATATTATTTATAGATAATCAAAAAATATTTAATAATATTACTTTTTTATATATCAATTTAGATTGGCTTCAGTATATCTGGATATTTTAATCCTCACAGTAATTCATGGCATGAAATTCCTCGATTACCTGAAAAACGAGAAGGTGCTGCAATTTGCACATTAAATAATAAAATTTATGTTATTGGTGGAAATAATAATGAAGATTATTGTAAAAGTGTATTTGTATACTGTATAGAAACTAAAGTATGGACTACAGTTGCTGATATGGATTCTCCTAGATCTTATTCTGGTAAAATTAAATTAAACATTTTTTTAAATATGTGCACATTATGTACATAACTTATTTATTTTAGATTCTGAGCGAAGCGAAGAATGTATTGGTTTTACAATGAAGTGTGATTTTTTTTTGTTCTTTTTTTTTTATGCCTGAAAACACTTTTACTAAAATAATGCTCTGATTTTCACGAATAACATAATATGTTTCCTGTTGAAAAGTGTATGTAGTTGGTACTTTATTTAGGTCATTTTTCTAATTTCTCAAAATTGAACCTAGGCCATAGAAAAACGGCATATATCATGAAAATTGAAATTTCTACGAATTCTATTTCAATATTTCACAATAATCGGACAATTTTAGAAGTTAGTGACTAGACAATTTTATTGGATCTTCACAAAGGTACTATATATATGTGGTAAAATTTTGGAACAGTTATGTTAATTTTTCTACAAAATATAAGACTGAATATTTCATAAAATTCTCGTTTTTATATATATGATATTTGATAAAATTGGAAGTTTTGGGTTTCATGGTCTGAAAATTTTACTGAAGTAACATAATATAAAAATATTAGAAAAATTCCAATACTCAATTTTTTTTTTATAGGTAGGTATCTAAAAAAAATTTCTGTTAAATCAATATTTAAAGTATTTAATATAGATTTTTCTTATTTTATGTATGAAGATATTTTTTTGACCTGAAATAATGCTCAGTAGAAAATTGAATGTAGTTAGTATTTTATTTAAGTTATTTTTCGAATTTTTCAAAATTGACCCTATGCGGTAGAAAAAATGAACAAAAAACAGCATTTTTCACGAAAACTGAAATTTCGACGAATTCGATTTCAATATTTGATGATAACTCAGGAAATTTTGAAGTTAGAGACTTGAAAATTTTATAGGGTTTTAATTTATGTACTATATGTGTACTTATATAGTTCCTATATGTGTGATAAATGTTTAATCAATTCCTACAATATCTGACTGAACTTCGCTCAGAATCGTTTTTTGAATGCAATGGTTTACATTGCATTCAAATTCTAATTAAAATTAAACAATATGATTTGCACACCTATATCCCATGCGGCAGGAGTATCAGCTCGTCTTTTTTGTAGGTGCTGTAGTTATGAATGGTTTTATATATGTGTTTGGAGGAAAGACCAATGATGGATCATATTTAAATACATTTGAAGTATATAATGTTTATAATGATGAATGGACAACTTCAAAAGCACTTATGAATATGGAAAAATATTATATTGATGCAATTGTCATAGAAAAAAGTTCTATCTTGTTTACAAAACTATTTGAAGATGCTAATAATATCATTCATTAAATTTAATATATTACAAATTATACTCAATAAAGAAGATTTATTGAATACACTTAATTACACTTGATGAAAAGTCAGGAAACATAATTATACATATTAGTGTAGGTATATTAATATATTGTTAATATTAATATACACTAATATGCAAATAATACATTTTAAATTAATCTTATCAAGCTGAAAGATTAAATGTGATGCAGTACATTACATTATTAAATCATTTTATTTTGTATTTTTCAAATGGTACTATTTTCTAATAGTATTAATAAATAATTATAAATAAAAGTTAATTTCATAATTAGTTGTGTATGGGTTTTTAACAAAGTGTAATCAATAATTTATGTAATATGATTTTATATTTATATTTTAAATGATATGAATAAAGTATTTAATGTTGTTATTTAATGATGTTGATTATTACAATCTTATGTTTTATAAACTTTATAAAAATAAGCCAAAGATAATTTTGTTACAAATATTAAATAAATTCCAGTTGTGTTTTGTATAAACATTAAACATTGTAATACCTTTTCTGTTTTCTAGGAAGCATATTATATTTATAATGTGGTCTGAATTTTTACATTATATAAAAATTACATTTGAATTAAAAAAAAAAAAAATGTGTGCACTTTTCTCTTGAAGATTACGATATTAATTTTTAAATGAGGAAAACAAATTTCCACCATATAAAATACAAATTGGAAGTGTTCGAAATAAAATTTATAATATTATATAACATTAAGGTGTATTGAGAAAATGAGTACTTACATAAAAAGCAAGGCAAGGAATATAGGTATAAAGAAGATAGTGTTAAATTTTGATTAATATTTGAATAAAATGATAAATCATAACATTCATGAAAACGATTTTGAGCGAAGTTCATCAGACAAAATATGTAAAATTTAAAATTATTACATTTATAAGTCTCTACGTTCAATATAAAAAATTTATCATAAGACTCCTAAATGAATCGCCTAAATACCCAAATTTAACGGTAGTGAGAGTGACAGTACATCCCTCAGAATCGTTTTTCGAATGATTTATCATTGCATTCAAATGTTAATCAAAATACAACACTATCCTCTTTACACCTGTATCCCTTCTCTTAATTTTTATACATTAAACAGCTATAAACAAAAATCGTGAATGTAATAATTCACAATTAATTGGAACTGAGTTAAGTAAAATGTATTTTAGCTTCAATATAATTTTTAAAAATTTTAATAATTATATTTAACATTAATGTAAAATATTGAAATATAATAAGAAAAATCCATATAAATACTTTAAATATTGATTTTACTGAAATTTAAACTTAAAACACCAATAAAAAAAAAAAAAAAATGGAGATTTTAGATTTTTTTAATATTTTGGAAATACGTTAAGATATAATAAGAGTAAATCAGTATGCTTCAAAAAAAATTTCCAAATTTTTTGTGTTTTCTATTAATTTTTATTGTAAAAGTATTGTATAGATTAAATATACATAAATACTAAATAGTCCACTGCTATACAACAAATGGCGCAAATAATCGGAATAACAAAAAATATTTTTAGATTCTGAGCGAAGCGAAGAATGTACATATTGGTTTTACAATGATGTGTGATTTTTTTTTTGTTTTTTTTTTTTATGTCTGTGTACAAAAATACTACCCGAAATAATGCTCTGATTTTCACGAATAGGGTATGTTTCCGGTAGCAAAGTGGATGTACTTTGTACTTTACTTTTTGAATTTCTCAAAATTGACGCTATGCGGTAGATAAAACGGCGAAAAAATGACGAAAAAACAGCATTTTTCGCGAAAAATGAAATTTCGACGAATTCGATTTCTATATTTAAACGATAACTCGGGCAATTTTTAAGATAGAGACCTGAAATTTTTTTTGGGTGTTTACATAGCTACTATATATATGTGGTAGGTAATATTTTGGAACCGTTTGGTTAATTTTTCTACAAAATATTGGACTGAATATTTCGTAAATTTCTCGTTTTTACGTATATAATGTTTGATAAAATTGGCAATTTTTGCTATTTAGGTCTGAAAATTTTACTCAAGTATACTTACATGTTACATATCAATTATAAAAAATTTTTATAAGTGCTTAAAGTTGAAATTTCACCAAAATTAATATTTAAAGTATTTAGGTAAATGTATTCTTATTATATTTAAATATTTCTTAATAGTGTTATGGAACATTATTTTCTACAAGAAATAATGCTACGATATTCCGATTTACTTGAATAGCATATGTTTCTGTTTTGAAAGTAGATATAGTTAGTACCTACTTACTTTATTTATGTTATTTTTTGTTTTGTCAAAATTAGCAAAATGTATCAAATAATCACCAAAAAATAGCATTACTGTGATTTTGACTAAATCTGTTTTAATATTTTACTATAACCCAATCGTTATTTAACTTTGAGTTTAGAAATTTATAGGTTTTATGTAGATAATTTTTATATTACGGTACTGCTGATTATATATTATTAGTGTCACGTTAGTAATTAACATTCCGTTACGTTTAATTAAATTTATCTATTTGTTTATTTAATTTATTGTATGAATTTTATATTATTATTATGGGAATACAATATGGATATTAATGTTGCTTATATGTCCATGCATAATTTCTTTTATTATTTATCACATTACATTCATAATATTTTGTTTTGGTGATAAGAGTATATTTTTTTTAACCATTTACCTTTAGGAGATGTTGATTGTGTACTTTTTTATATTTAACCGATTATTATGCAATGAACATGTTGGATGTTGTATAAGTTGTTATATTTACTCCATATTTAATTACCTAAATCTTGACATACCTAATATATAAATATTTGACATTTGTATGTATTGTTAAACCTTTACACTTATTTGTGTATTATTTTTTATGACAATAATATTATACTAATCGAACGTGTAATGTATTATTATAATGTTTATTAGAAGTATTGGTAGGTGTTAAATAATTAACTTATTTTTTATATTTATTTTTATATTTTTTATATTTATTATTATTTAGTTATTCAGTTTGTTCACATTCCATTTGTTGGGTATTTTCTGTAACAGAAAAAAAAAACAAAAAAATTAACTTTTAGTATTTTTATGTATAAAGTATTATTATATTATGTATTTTTTTTTTTTTATATAATTAAACCTACTTTTGTTTAACGTTTGGACCTGCTCCTCCAAACTTTTTATTTTTTCTTTTAATTCATTTCTTTCATTTCTTGTCATCTAAGTAAATAAATAATGCAATTATATGTAGGTATACAATTATTATAAGTCATGCTGAAATAATTTTTTGAAATATTAGTTATATATATAGGCGCAATTAGAGACAAAATCTTGGGGGTGTTAAAATGAGAATATAATGAACATTTTGGTATACCTATATATTAAAGAAATATCTATATCCTCTCCTCACCAAAAAATCTAATTACGCCACTGAATTCACATATATTATCATACAATATAATTTAATTAGATACTATGATAAATTATAAGTTTCTAAATAAATTTAACAAGTTTCAGCAAACACCAAATATCATATAATAATTACAATAATAAATAATTAATAATTATATAAATCAGAGGCGGATAGGCCTATCGGTAAATCGGAATTTTCCCGTTGGACCTTGTCGTATGGGGCCCCCTGGTAGCCATAGATGAACTATTTATATTATGTTTGAATTACATGAAATATTAATTACAATATAATTTCGAATGTAATATAGATAATAGATTATACATAGGTATAGGTAGGTGCATATATTATCGATTTAAAAATAAATTTAGACTTATGAAGTTATGATTTTTGAAGTAATATTTTGTTATAAATCAATACAATTTTAAAAGCTTAAAATCCAAAATGGCCAATTGTATACATTATAAAGAAAATACTGAAAATTTAACGAAGTTCAATATTGTCATGAAAAATTGATGTAACTACACAGTTTCAAAAGTTTACTACGTATATTAAACATATATTAAATATATTTAATCTATGTATAAAATATCTAATTAAAAACAGTAAAATAAATTTTTTTAAAAAAAAATTCTACAAGTGACTCAATATTAAAATATTAGTAAAATAAAAACTCACTAAATTCAATATTTTTGGTGTTATGTAAAACATTTAAAATAGATTTCGTTAAAATTACAAATTCCATGATTATTGACGAATTTTTTTCTGTATTTAAATTACCATTAAACCTAACGAGAGTAGAGACACCTATGTGCAATATTTCTAAACGGAGTAATATAGCACAAGTTTTAAAAGATTGTAAGTTAATAGTTTGGGATGAATGCACAATAGCCCAATAGAGTGGCTTTGAAGCCCTCAATAGAACATTAAAAGATATAAAAGGAAATAATAATTTGATGGGTGGAGTCACTGTGCTGCTAGCAGGAGATTTTCGGAAAACATTACCCGTTATACCTAGGGGTACAAGAGCTGATGAAATAAAGTCATGTCTAAAAGCTTCGTATTTGTGGCCACATATCCAGAAAGTTGCACTTCATAAAAATATGAGGGTTCATGTGAAAAGTGACATATCTGCTGGGATTTTCGCTGAGATGTTACTTAAAATAGGGGACGGAAATTTCCCTTCATTGGAAGGTGAGATCACTATTCTCACAAATTTGTGTACAGTTGTTAGCTCTTTATCAGCAGAGGCGGACTGGGACTGTAAAGGCCTACTGTCCTAGAATTTTAGAGGGCCCACATTCAAGATAATCTATACTGCAGCCATTCTAAGAACGCTACTAGGCGGCGACCAAAATTCGTCCGATCTCGCATATTCCCATCACTACTAAATCTTTCCAAATGCTGGCCGTCGTCAACTCCAGTCCCGCTAAATGATTTAACGGACCGTTACGTAACCAACGGTCTAACCAATGATTGTAATACCGGCCCTTAGACGTAAAATATATTATATATAATATTAATATATTATAGCAACAAGCAATAGTTAATTTTTCGTAATAATAAATAAGTCGACAGTCGGTATTTCGGTAATGTTTGTTTCGTGGTGATTTACCCGTATTATCGATTATGCGTCCCTTACAAACTACTTTAATTTTTTTTTTTTTATATATTTTGTTTGGCCTGACCTAATAAAAATGTCTAGTTTGGCCTATGGACAATCCTTCTGGTCTTCCATCACATAAACTTATCCTTAAAATTGGAGCACCTATAATGTTACTAAGAAATCTTAATCCACCTAAATTGTGTAATGGAACTAGATTGCAAGTTAAAGTTCCGCACAAAAATATAATAGAAGCTATAGTTATCACTGGGTGTGCTAGAGGAGATATAGTTTTAATCCCGAATATAACGTTAATTCTAACTGATTATCCCTTTGAGTTTAAAATAATACAATTCCCACTCAAAGTTAGCTTTGCTATGACTATTAATAAGTCTCAAGGACAATCATTGAGCATGGCAGGGATTGACTTAAGAGAAGAATGTTTTTCACATGGACAGTTCTATGTCGCATGTTCTAGAGTTAGCTTTGCCAGTAGTTTGGTTATTTTTGCCCCAAAAGGCAGTACCAAAAATACTGTTTATAAAGAGGTATTGAGATGAACAAAATATGTCAATATAAATATTGGTGGGTTTTTATAACACCATAATGTATATAATAATGTTACAATAATAAAAAGAAGTAAAAATAGTAAGAATAGGAATAATACTAATAATAGTGTTATTACCGGCTAACCTAACCGCCCTGTATGCAAAATCTAATCTCTGAGATGAAACATAATCATCTCATTGAGTAGTGTGAAGTTAAATAAATTAGCCTATGGATGTCTCGGAGACTCCAATGTGATGCTTAATGTCCAGACACGCGATGTTACTGCATGTGATATCAAAATAATGTAATCTATGTGATATAACAAATTGGACTTCTCTCAGTGTGAAAAATATAGTCTATATGATGTAACATAGGTGTCTCAGGGAGATTGCCGCTTTTTCTATTTATTTATTGACATCTCAGAGACATATATGATACTTATTATAGTTACCTAAATGTTATTTCAAAAAAAGTCATCAATGTTATATCATAATTTAACTTCTCATTCATAGTATTAAAGTGATCACAATTTAACAGTATAGACTTCAGTATATTTTTATCATAATATACCTACTATTTTTAGTATAGTTTTTTTTTTTAAATATATTTATTAAAACCATATTATGATATAGGTAATAATAATTATTATTATTATAAAATATAATATACATACAAATTATTTAAATACAAAATAAATTTTAAACATTAAAACATAATTACCTATAATAATTATTAATATGACCATAAATTTTATTTTAAAATTACAATATGACATTATTACTAATAATTAGTTTAATCGTATATTAACACATACCTAGGTTTATAATTATACAAAAATTCATAAATTCTCCTAAACTTAATTCAACTAATCTAATAACACTGTTTATATAAATATTGAAAGCAATAATTAATAATTATTGTTCATAATCATTTAATAATATTATTTTGTATATTATTTTATGAAATGTTTTTCTAAACATATATACATAATACATAGTGTTAAGTACAGAAATAAATCGGATATATTTATTTACCTAATTAAATATTTTTAAAATAATAAGACAACTTTTAACAATATTGATAATTCTGTATAATTTATTTATTTTTTTAAAATTATAATTGTAACAAATAAAATTATTACTTTTAATGAAATCACTTAATCACTATATAAATCCAATTATTAGTATACAAATTAATTAATTCAAAATAAATAAGTGTAAATATAATATTATATATTAAGTACCTATGTACCTATATATAAATATATATATTTATTAAGGTGAAAAATGTTATCAAAAAATAATTATGTATGAATTAGTGCTATTGCTATATATTTATTATTATCTATTGGGGTTACAAAACATTTATATTTTAAACTGTTTAAATCAATTAAAATGAGTTCTTTTGGAATAATTTCATAAATATAAAATAATTTTGTTATATCTGAAGTTATTGGATGATCAATCATGGGCGAACACTTAAAATTTTTTACCTCTAATTTAATTTCATTATTCAAATATTTAATAATTTTACTAACTTCAATTATAACATTATTATACAACATAAAATATTTATCTTTTATATTTTTTGAACTAACAATAAATTGTTCTAAAATAACTTGTTCATATGAAGTTGAAATTAGTGAACTGTTAAAATTATCATTTAATTCTTTTTTAAGTATAGGATAGAATGGAGCAACAGTTTTAATTTGAACATTCAATTTTTCTATGATACGATTATAAGCATCTTGAAGAGGAAACCTATCATTTTTGCAACTTTTTTTTAAAAATTGCAAGTAATTTTCATACTTGAAAGCACTAAACAAATCTAAATTACCATGTGTTAAAACAAAATCAGAAATATGTATCAAACTATGAACATTATACCCAACATATCCTTCGCCATAATGAGAAGAGTATTCTTGAACAAATTTATTTAGTAAATCTTTGGCCTGGTTATTATAGATAAGACACGTTTTTGAACAAATAAGAAGTCTTATTGCACAATTTAAAAGCATAAAATGTTTATAAAGATTATTCTTCAACCTGCCTTTTAAAACTATTGGGCCTGTATATAAAAGAAAAGTACGAAATTCAGTTGCCTTCCAGTGTTCACATTCTTCTAACGATCTGGGTAATCGATTGAATTCTGATGGTAAATAACATTTTAATTTAATTAACTCATCTGAAACTTCATTTGGATTTATTAGACGAACAGGCTTTTTACCTTTTATCCAAAATACAATAAATTTTTTCATAACTCCTAAACAAGCGTTGTGCATATAATCTAATACGACAGTCGACGTTATATCAATTGAAAATTCTTCCAAAGGGCTTGAATCTTTATGATAAAATTCATCATGTTTTTCTCGAAAAGAATGATTTGATCTTAAAGAAGCATTCAAATCTAAATATGCCATTCGTTTATTATCAATATACGTTCCTTCAACAGTACACGAATTGCACCCATGGTAAGCATTATGTCCTTTTACATTTAAAATAAAGGCTTTTGCGGGAGCATCACACACAACTTGACTAATTTCAAATGTTAACAACTTATTATTTATATATAGTCCATTAGATAATATTAATTTCATTTCAGTAATAAATTGATCTAAAAATTCATGGCTAGATGTAGGTTTCTTAAATTTTCCATGATAAATTCCTACAGGTATTACTATATTTGACAATTGAGGAATATTTACAATTGATATAAGAATTGGCCAGAAACATGATTTTGAACTAGATGTAAGAGGGAAACCATCAATATTGAATCCAAGTTTTATTAAAGTATATTGTTCAATTTTATCAAAATTAGCAATTAAAATTTTAGTTAACATAAATTCAACACCAATATGTATGTATGATCCTGGATGAATATTTATTATATTATGATCATTAGATTTTGGAGTTTTTAATAATGTTCTTGTGTCTTTTGGTAAATTAAGACCTTCAGATCTTAATATTAACAAAAGTGAATTGACACAATTATATGAAACATGATAATCACTTATCCACTTTTGCAGTTTACTTTTCAAAGAAATATCGTCAGAATTATCATTATTTTGAAAATAATTAATATTGTTATAATTATTACTTATATTAGTACTACATACATTAGAAACATTGTTGAGAAGTGGTGGTGAATTAAATACAGTTGGTAGATACGCACTTGAGGAATCTTCTAAATCATTAATTGACATATTCACTTCATGGTCTTGTAATTCAATATTATTATTTATACTTGTATTATTAACAGATAACAATTGTTCAGATATTTCATGTTGAATAATGCGAGAAAAATGTCTTTTTGTTGTGGATTGTATGGCTTTCCTTTTTCGGATCTGAAGATCAAATATAATACACATGTAATATTTAAAAAAAACCCTACTATACACATACTATAATTGTATTCATTGGATAAAATGTATGTAGATAATAGAATTTCAAAATAACAAGTATTGCTTTTTTCATTGTAATAAAACCTACCTGTTTTATTACATACCATGTATTATTAGGTCTTTAATAATTATTAATAGTAATTTAAAGGATTAAAATGAAAGAAATAAAATGCATGGTTTTATTAAAATGTTTTCATTATTATTTTAAAAAAATCAGAAATATTACATATTAATTATATAATATAAATGAAAGAAAAAATAATTCTGACATATATATTATATTACCTATATGATAAAAAAAATTATTTTTAAGTGTCATTTGATTAATATCCTTTCTGTTGCTCCCTAGAGTAGCGCTGTGTACCATGACGAAACCAATCTTTTATGTGCGTTTCAAAATTTGCTTCAGTTTCTGAAAATGTACTTATAGCAATATCTAAAATTTAAAAAAATTATATTAATACAACTATTTGATTTAATAACTTTTTAAATAGTAACAAAATATAATAACCTTTCATTATTGATATAATTTTTAAATGTTTTAATGCATGGTTCTCTCGAAACCCTGTCCAGGAGTACTTTGTTGACAATTGATTAGTGAACAATCTTTCTAAAACTCTTTTTATATAGTTTTTAAGGCCTGTTCCTCCAATTCGATGCAATAATAGTCGCTATATAATCAATGAATTCGAGTACAAATAAATAATTTTATTATTATAATTGTAGACTGCAAACAAAATACCTACCAATTGAGTCAATTTGTTTTCATCTAAAATTAATTTATTTTCCATTTCCACAACCTCTTCTACACTTTTAAATGGAAAACAATTCTCAAAATCATTATTTATAGTAGAATGAATCTGATTATTGTTCATTTGTATAATAGAATCCATTTTGTTATCCAATCGTTTCATATATGCTAGTATTGATATTGAATTTTCAAATAACTTCTTTAATATATTACTTTCCATATTGCATTGATTTTCTGTTATTGTTGTGTTACTAATTTCTGGTATAACTAAAAAATATTTAGATATTAAAAAAAAATTTTCAGTATTAATAATCCTAATTATATAAAAATTATAATGCACTAAACATAGTATAATTAGGTATACATACTAGATGTTGACATTAAAAAACTTGAAGTAGATGGAGAAATTTCATTTGTTAATAATTCCTGTTCAGTATTATGATCATCAATGTTATAATCAATGCCATATAATGTGTCCAAAGCTGCTAAAAATTTTAATTTTAATTTAAATTTTTTTGTAAAAGTTAATTACCTATAAATTAAATTTTAATACATACATGACATAAAGTTGCTACTTAACAATTGATTTTGTTCTTTGCTAGATGTTGTATCACTATTAATATTTGCAGGTTTCATTACTTTAATTGGAGTTGTATGTGTACTACTGCTAGCTGAAAATATTAATACCTATATTAATTCTATTATAATAATATTATACAAATAAAATAATAATCAATTATAATACCTATTAATTGTATATTAGGTATATAATATATACATTTATAGAAATAGTTTTTTCATTAAATACTAATAAGTAATACCAATAGATATTTATTATATTAGAGAATAAAATTTACCACTGTCATTTTCTTCAGTATGTGGATAGAATACTTTTTTCTTTCTCTTTTTTCTAACAGGACTTTCAGATTCAGATGCATGAAATAACTCTTTTTCTTTAAATTTTGCATCTTCAAATATATCTAATAAAATACATATATGAAAAAAAATCATCAAAACAAATAGTTGTAAAAATTGCATTATAACTTTTATTTTTAAAAATATGAAAAATTTTATATAATGCATATATATTGCATATTTATGCAATAAATTTTTATACAATGCAAAAAGTTAAAAACACAAGCACCTATCTATAATTAAAATTTTTAATCATAAAGATAAAAATGATTGGTACTTACTGAAAACTTGTGAAACCATTTTTACAGGAAATGTTGGCCAATCAAGTCCTGGTTCGGATGCCTCATTAATAAGTATATTTACATTGCCTGAATTTGGCCATTTTGATAAACATATATTTCCACAGTTTACAATCCAATTAAATGGTATAACAGAATACTTATTTTCCTTCTTAAAATATCCAACAACCCACTACAAAATACCTAATAATTAGCTACATTATAAGTTATAATTATCTATATAATAATAATACAACTTTTAATAAAATATTTAAATATTGAATTGGCTCTTTAAATTTTGTTTTTCATTAACAAATTATATTAATGTAGGTACTAAGTCTTTTAAAAGTACAATTATTTAAATTATAAAAGTCTAATCTACCTGTAGGTACTATTATACTAATTAGGTAGGTATTAGGGACCGGTCCAATGTGTGATTTACCGATAAACGGCTGGTCCAATGTGTGATTAACTTGTGTTTGTTATGTACGCTACTTATAAGAGTAATGTACTTATATTATAATATTGCTTGTTATATTCATACTGCAAAAGCATTCACACATTGGACCGGTCCCAGGTATTATACCTATTATGTATAATAATTAATATTGATGTAGGTATATATTAATTATATTAATATAGGTATTCATGGTTAGAAGATTATATTTTATATTTCATTTTTTTATCGAAACATTCCTTCTTATTTAAGGGTAATTATCTGTGCGATGTTTGATGTTGCGTTCAACGATAATATTAGGTATATACTATATTCTATATTATAGTATTAATAATATATACACACAAAACACATGGATAGTTACATACGTGATACATGTTGTAGAAATATAATATATTTACCTTTTTAGAAGAACTACAAGAAGAAGACATCTTGAGCTTGACTCTTGACACAAAATTAAAATCGTAAATATAAATATTATTATAATATAATATTTAAATTTAAATAATAAAAATACGTAGGTATAACACAAATACACAATTAACAATATGACATTATGACAGGCGGTAGCATGAACATAACCATAATTCACAATGACACAAGTACACAACGTATTACTTGATGTTGATGATGACACAGATCAACCACATTTTACTTAAACTATAAAAGTATAAACTAACCTAATATCAGTTAATACTTTAATAGTGTTAATACAGTAATATATAATATCTAAATAACAAAATAACAACACAATTATTATCAACTGTTAACATTTTTCGGTGCCAAAGAAAAACAACACGCGCGGGTTTACCGTCTAAATATAATCGTATATTCATGGAATCATTAGTTTCTATATAAAATTATATAATATAGGTATTAATAATAGTGCGTGCTGTTGAGAATATGATGCGTATAATATAATAATATAATAGTCATCAAAATGTTATCTTTATGTTACTTCATGAAATAAAATCACATAGACTTCTACATTGAGACGTCGCAAATATTTCACAATATTTCCCAATATTCCATGCGACATTATATAGATGTCCTAAATAGCAGTCACATTTGGGATCTTAAATCTACTATCGCAGAGAAGTTAAAATCTTACAATTGCACACAGGGCGGGTTATATCTTAATTTATGAAATTTACTATTTATTATTTTTAATGAATTTTCAATTTTACCTTTTTGAAATGGCAATAATGTTTGTTGACCATGTACCCTCATCGTGAAAATTAACGTATCCATTTTTTCTATTAAAATGTTCTGGTTTATTAGGTCCATTCCATAACTTTTAATAAATTTATCGATAGGCAACTGAGTATATAATAGGTCAAACCAATCATTAAATAACTGTATAATCTCAGATGCCTATAAAAAGAAAAATGTATTTTCAATTTCATTATAATTTATAAAGTATATTAATTATAATAAATAATTATATTGTGTTTTTTGTTATTTTAATATGTATACTTGTACCCATGGGCGTCCATAGGTAAAATTTCAGGAGGGGGCAAAATAAAAAAAATCTCACAATTATACACTAAATAAAAGTTAAAATTAGTAAATTAGTAAATTCTTTAATGATAAATGCTCCTAAAAGTCTTCTTTTAACAACGGGCCGAAAAACCACACAATTTTTGCATAAGCCTCCTTTTAAATGTTGAGAATAAACTAACCAACGATATTGTTTAAGCCATTCTATTTTAAAATTTTTTTTAATTTCAATACTATCGTTCTTAAAATCATAATTTTCAGAAGGAATATATGGTTTTGTTAGTAATTTATATTTAAGCTCATCCGATAAATTTGATTTATTAACATAAAATCCTAAATCAAAGTTTGACTCACAATCATTTTGCGTATAACTTATTTCATAATCAGCAGCTAATGTTGCCATGTTGGTCCGTATCTATTGACATGGAAGTAGAGGAGACAATTCAGACACTTCATCGATTACAATATTTGTATCACTTTTTTTTTTTATTAAAAAATGACCGAATATCCATAGTTAAAACGTAAATAAACTAATAAACAGAAGTATAACAATAATAATGACTGGAAATCATTCACTAATGTCACGACTAACGAGGACAGTGAAAAACTGAAGCACAGTATAGTCAATGTACACAAAGTCAATATACAATATTTTAGTACTTGTAAAAACCTGTGCATTTCAGTCATTTTATTATAAATTATTAAATTGTTAACTTGTAAATCACTATAATAGGTATAATATTTAATGTTTTCTAAAAATTAACTACGATCAATAAAAATTACGATAAAAATAATGTACTATATTAGGTATAACAAGTAGTCAATGACGATAATAATGACGAGTTATATTACTTCATATTAGTTTTACCAATAGGCAATATTATATTTATATCATAATAATATTTCAATTTATTAAAATTTTAAGGTCATATTATTTTTTTCAGGGAGGGGCAAGTGCCTTGTCTTGCCCCCCTCATGGGCGCCCATGCTTGTACCTCTTTCCAGTTGTTGTATTGTAAATTATAATGTTCACCACAGTATGAAATGGCCTTAGCTAAAGAATTAGAAAAAAGCTGTGCAGCTAAACTGACACTCTGTTTTTTTTTTGTGCAGGTACATTTATGTAATTATTAGTAATTTTATAAGCAAGCCTTACATCACTTTTACCTAAATTCAATAATTCTTTAATCACATCTTTGCTAATAAATTTGTTGTTCCAGTTAAATCCACTATAAAAAGATAGCATTAGAAATATACTTATTGAAATAGTGAATATAAAAGAAACCTGGCAACAAAATGATTTCTGGACAATTTCAGCAAGTGTGGGACATCAGCAAATATGTGGATTCTTTGACTTGTTATAGGATGGTAAAAATAAGTTTTATCCAGTGATATATCTAATTCATTTCATAAAGCTCTATTAGTTGGTCCCATATCACTCACAATGCCAACTACGTTATAACCGCATGTATTTAAATCATTTATAATATTATACAGTAATGTTTCGGTCATATTTGTATCATACTTATAAAAAATAGGCTGTCTCCATGATGATATTAAGCCTAAATAACAAAAATACTCTAATAATTACTAATTTCAATTATTTTTATAAATATATTTTATTTAACTAACCTCCTGCTAAAACCGTTTGTACTGTTGAATGTGGACCAATGAATTGCTCATTTTTTTTTATCATAACAAATTTTTTTTGATAAATATGTTTCATCAAAAGCAAGTATAGTAATTTTTTCAATCGAAGTCATTGAAACACCTATATAAGATGTATAGATAATATATATGTATATAATATATTATATTGTATAATAAATTTACTATTAATTAATATTTATATATTATATACTTTTATGTTTCATAATTGATATAACTGATTTAAGTATTCCTTGGTCCATTTCAAATTTTGCTGCCCATGTCCTTAATGTTGATAAAACTTTAAGGTTTAAGATTATTAATAGTTTAAGTAAACATTATAAATATTTAAATTTACTTTTAATTAATTTTCAAAAATACGTGTACCTGGATAAGGAAAATGGTTTTCCTTAGTTAAATACCTATAAGTTTTAGGTGACAAACTTCGTAGTGTAATAGCATTAGCTATATCATCTACAGTTCATTTGAACACTTTTTTTAGGTTTTTTTTTAATAAAATATCTATTTGGGTTTTTGAAAACATGCCGGATAAAATCTCATTAAATTTAATTTCAAATGTGTTTTGACATTGTAAAGAATTTATAATATTTTTTTGATGTTGAATAAATTTTTGTAGTTGTAAATTTTTATTTTTTTCTTCTTTTAATTGTTTATATACATCCAACAAATGTTTCTGAAGACTATATTATTATATATTTAAAAATTGTACTTGAAAATTTACTGTTTAATACTTACTTGTTAAAGTCATCACCACCACAGTGTATACATATCTCTTTTTTCTATTAAATTATAATGAGTACTAGCATCTTTTTTATCGAATTTTAATTCTCTAAGTAAGTCATTTGAACTCTGATTTATGATCTATAATGTATTTATTAACATTTTAAATCTAGTAGGTATGTAAATATATATTTAATTTATGGTGGAAGTGGCTTTAAATAATTTTTTTTTAATGTATACATAATATCTTGTAAATTTTATATATTACGTCAGGAGAATCATGTAATTCACTTGTTTCCATAGAACAATTAGTTTCAATTAAGGGTCTTTGAATAGAAGGCTAAAATATACCTAATAATGTACCTATTATATATGTTTGTCTTAATTAATAATAATTAGTATAGCATAAATAGATGACAAACCAAATTTTTTGAGGGTACTGCATTACATTTAAGTTTCCGTTGATGCTTTGGAGAATACTCTAACATTTTTTGAATAAGTGGTTTCTCATAATCACATGATTCAAAATGTAATGAACACACTCGGGCTAAATTATATTGCATATATTAAAAAATTAAAATTATTTAATCATATAGAATATAGGGAGTGTGTTTTAATTTTTGAAATGTGTACATTATGTTACACAACATAATATAAAACCTAGTCGTTTTTTTTCAGTACCTAGTTATTTATCTATATAGTCAACTAAAAAAAACAAAGTCTATATACCTACCTACCTTTATGTACTTCATTTCATTTTTCAGATACAAATTTACCGCAGATTTATAAATAACATATGGAGACAGTAATTTGCCATCAGCTTATGCTGCAAACATAACAGATGTAGCAGATTTTAATTGATTCATAATTCTTTCAGGGTACCTCTTTTGCATATTACATTTTTTCTTCCAGGATCATCCGATAAATTTGTTTCATAATAATTTATAATATTACTAGGCGGAATTCCCTCTAAAGTTTGAGATAAATTATCAAAATATTAATATTGATTTATTATATTTTAGATTCTGAGCGAAGCGAAGAATGTATTGGTTTTACAATGATGTGTAATTTTTTTTTTTTTTTTTTTTTATTCTGGAGACATTTTTACTACCCGAAATAATTAACGCTTCGATTTTCACGAATAGCGAGTTTCAGATGTAAAAGTGGATGTAGATGGTACTTTATTTGAGTCATTTTTCGAATTTATCAAAATTGACCCTAAGCGGTAGAAAAAACTTAAAAAAAATGACGAAAAATCGGCATTTTTCACGAAAAATGAAATTTTGACGAATTCGATTTATATATTTCACGATAACTCAGGCAATTTTTAAGATAGGGACCTGAAATTTTTTTTGGGTGTTCACATAGCTACTATATATTATATGTGGTAACATTTTGGAACCATTTGGTTAATTTTTCTACAAAATATTGGACTTTGAATATTTCGTAAAATTCTCGTTTTTACGTATATAATGTTTGATGAAATTGGCAATTTTGGGTATTTTGGTCTGAAAATTTTACTGAAGTATACATATTACTTAACATCATACTAAAATATTATAAAAATCCCAAGTCACAATTTTTTTTTATAGCTGTTTTAAGTTGATATTTTTAGTAAAACGAAAATCTTACAATCCATATGTATAAATAAATATTCTGAAAACACTTTTACTACCCGAAATAACGCTTAGATTTTCACGAATAGCGAGTTTCAGATGTAAAAGTGGATGTAGATGGTACGTTATTTAGGTCATTATTCGAATTTCTCAAAATTGACTATAAGCGGTAGAAAAAACTTCAAAAAATGATGAAAAAACGGCATTTTACACGAAAAATGGAATTTTGACGAATTCAATTTCTATATTTCACGATAACTCGGGCAATTTTTAAGATAGAGATTTGAAAAAAAATTTGGGTGTTCACATAGCTATTAGGTATATATATGTGGTGAAATTTTGGAACCGTTACGTTCATTTTTCTACAAAATATTGGACATTGAATATTTCGTAAAATTCTCGTTTTTACGTATATAATGTTTGATAAAATTGGCAATTTTTGGTATTAGGGTCTGAAAATTTTACTGAAGTATACTTACATATTACTTAACATCATACTAAAATATTATAAATATCCCTAATATCAATTTTTTTTTATAGCTGTTTTAAATTGATATTTTAGTTCAAACGAAAATTATAATCTGACTGAACTTCGTTCAGAATCGTTTTTTCGAATGCAATGGTTTATCATTGCATTCAAATTATAATTAAAATTAATTGCTATGATTCGCACACCTGTATCCTATGCGGCAGGAGTATCAGCTCTTTTTTATTAACTGCTGCTCAAAGTCTTTTTATGTTTTGACACATACGTTGGGAAATGTTATCTTTGTGTCTGTTTAAAAATGATTTTACCCAATCTTTACCAGGTCAATTGTTTTTAAATTTTTTTACAGTACAGCTTATTTGATTCAAGTGATATTTAACAAACATTCTTAGCTCAAATTCTGTCACTGGATAACCCTAATCAGCGCATTTAATTATGTTGGCTACTAAAGTTTTCTCCATACTTGTAGGAATAGTAGATTGACCACCAATTTTAATATTTCACGTTAAATCAGACAATTTTGAAGATAGAGACTTGGAACATTTTTTAGTGTTCACATCGCTACTATACAGGCACAGGGTGATCAGAATTTCATGTTACAGCAATTTTCTCTGTTAATATTCGTAATATAGAAAATATTATAATATATATATGGTGAAATTTTGATTCGTTACGTTAATTTTTCTACAAAATTTGTTAATTTGAATATTTTATAAAATTATCGTTTTTATGTATATCATATTTGATAAAATTGGCAATATATGGTATTAGGGTCTGAAAATTTCACTGAAGTTTACTTACATATTACTTAACATCATATTGAAATATTAGAATAATCTCTAGTCTCATTTTTTTTTTTTTTATAGCTGTTTTAAGTTGAAATTTCAGTAAAATCAATATTTAAATTATTTATATGGATTTTTCTTATTATATTACAATATTTTATAATAAGGTTAAATAAAATTGACAAATATTTTTTAAAAATTTTGAAAATTTAATTTAAGCTGAAATACATTTTACTTATCTCAGTTCCAATTAATTGTGAATTTATTACATTTACGGTTATTTTTTAGTTGTTTAAAGTATCAAAAAGAGGAGCTGTTACTCCTGCCGCATAGCATACAGGTGTGCAAATCATAGCGTTTAATTTTAATTAGAATTTGAATGCAATGATAAACCACTGCATTTGGAAAAACTATTTTGTGCGAAGTTCTGTCAGATATAGTCATTTAGGTGACAAGGGATTTTATGAGCATTTATATAGAACTTAGAGACTTGAAAATTATATAGGGTGTTCATTTATATACTATATGTGTGATAAAATTTTGCGTTTTAATTATTTAATAAAAATGTCAATATTTTAAAAAATACCTACATTATAATCTGACTGAACTTCGCTCAGAATCGTTTTTTTCGAATGCAATGGTTTATCATTTTCTTCAAATTCTAATTAAAATTAAACGTTATGATTTGCACACCTGTATGCTATGCGGCAAGAGTATCAGCTCTTCTTTTTTATTATTGTATTTAGTTTTATTTTTAAAAGATTGAAAAAGGTCTTATGTTCCTTAAATATCAAAATAACTGTTTTAATATTTTAAAATCTACCAAAATTTGTTATAAATTATATTTTTTTGTTCATATTGCAAACACTTTCTAATAAATAAAATTGTGATTTTCTTAATCGGTATTTATTTTATTATGTAGATATAAACCTACTTAACAATAAAAAATGTAGTTTACATTAGAAAAGAAATTAATTTTTTTTTTAATTTTCTTCAAATTTGTAATGTAACCATATAACGTATATTTTAAAAGTTATTGTGTATATTGAAGCATATTTTGCCATTTTTATCATGCATATTTGCATCATATTTTAAAACTTTTTAGCGCATATAATTCCGGTCTATAATCATAACATAATAATTATTAATGAATAATATAGTATTCTCAAACAGATTGATATGTCATTAATAATTTAATTACCAAAATAGTAACTATTGTACTAATAAACATAGATTTTAAAATTCAATTGCTTGAGTTATCGTGAAATATTAAAATCGAATTCGTCGAAATTTCAGTTTTCGTGCAAAATGCCGTTTTTTCATCGTTTTTTCTACCGCTTTGGGTCAATTTTGAGAATTCGAAAAATGACTTAAATAAAGTACCAACTGCATCCACTTTCCTACCGGAAACATACCTATTAGTGATGGGCAAAATTTAAAAAACATCGATGTTCGATGTATCGATACATCGAATAGGAAAAAGACATCGGTTGTTTCGATGTATCGATTTATGAAAAAACATCGATGTTTTATCGATGTTTTTAAAAAAATTTTCTTTTAATTTTAAGTGTAGTTACTAGCATGACGAAATAACTTAAATAACTTCGTCATGACATAAATTATATTTATTATGGAATATTTACATAATATTTCCAATTGATAAAATTAAAATAACGTATTACGTATAAGTTCATATGATATTTTTAGCTTAATGGTTATAATTCAAGACACCGATGTTTTTAAATACATCAAAAATCCATCGATGTTTTTTTCGATACATCGAAACAAATAATCGATGTAAAAACATCGATGTTTCGAAAACATCGATGTTTTTTGCCCACCTCTAATACCTATGCTATTCGTGATAATCGGAGCATTATTTCATGTCGTAAAAGTGTTTTCATACATAAAAAAAAAAAAAGAAAAAAAAAGAGACACACATCATTGTAAAACCAATAGGTACATTTTTCGCTTCGCTCAGAATCTAAAAATTAGTTGAACAAAAAGCACAAAGAAAATATATTGGTCATTTTATACATAATCATATAAAAAACCAATATATATCATCATTTAATGTAGATGAAAATTGTGTTGAACATTTTGATTATTTACTTACCAAATATTAATGCCAAGCTTTTAAGGGATTTTAATTGGAAGTCTAAAAATTTAAACCAAATTAAAATAAAGTCTATAAATCTATCTAAAAAGTTAAGAATTCTTCAAAATTATTTAATAATGTTTTTTCTATATTTACTACATTTCTAATTTTTTTTTACATTATACTTAATAATTTTACTCGTGTATTAAAGGCTATTTTATTATTTACCTATTTTATAGTATAAAATCATAGACTAATAGATTAAGTCTATAAATATAATTAATTTCAAATATAAATTGTACCTATGTACATTTTAATTTATTGATATAGGTAACCTAATCTGTGAAATACCTAACCTACTATACTACTGTCGTCTGTAAATCTATAATAGCTAATTGGTATAATAACTAATAATAATACATAAAGTATTTTGTAAATAATATTAATATATCATATTATTATAATATTATAATCATATATTATATAATTATAATTAAATATATTATTATATATTATGTATTTATGTTTGTAATTTTTATTAAGTATAGGTTATTTAATTCCTTTAAAAAGGTTATTGTCTTTTTGAAATTATAATAATTATAGTATATAATTTGTAGTTAGGCCCTATTAGACACATTATATAAGTTAATTAGGTAATTTGTATTTATCAAAAAATATAAAATGTAATAAATGTAATGATTTTTTTTTTTTTTTTTAGAAGTAGAAATACAAATTAATATTTAACATTATTAATTATTATATATTTATATTACTATTATTATTACTTCTTAGCATTAGCATTAATATTATGATGTTTATGTATAAGTATAAGCAAATAATAATATGTTATTATATTAATTATTAATATAAATTATAATTAAAAAAATATTTTTTTTAATATCTAGTGTACAGTGTACTCGACATTTGTATATTTGTATATTAATGTATGATAAAATTAATAATAATTTTAATATAAAAATATTATTTTTTTTTAAATCTAAGAGACTCGACATTGTCTTGTATATTTGTATATAATATGATAAAATTAATAATAATTTTAATATAAATTTATATTATATAATAAATTAATCATTATTTTTATTTATTTAAACAGATAGGCAGCCATTTACCTATCATATTATTTTTATAAAATCCCATAAATTATCAAATCCAAGATCCAATATGTGTGATTGTAATAGCAATAGGTACTATTTCTTATTCGAGTATTTCCTGCTCGATCAATGCTTTTAAAGTCATAAATTCGTTGTAATAATATTTATTTTTATACTATTCTGTTCGGTGGCTTTTAATAATAATAATTTTTGATCATGAATCTTAGCGCTATTTATTGGTAGTTGGTACATAATAGTTGTTAATTCACATACTTTCAAATCGTCTAACACGGTTGGCTATCTATGTATGTTTAATCAATGACGGCGTTTTATTCATTATTTCATTCGCATTTGCGGTCTTTGTCTTACTGATACCAAGCTTTAATCGTACCTTTTTACCATTGATAATAGATGTATGTATGGATGGTCACGGTCTTTTTTGTCAGAGAGAGAAATCATTAATTATTGTGGTTCTCACTCTAGACCATGGCTATAGCCATGCTCTAGACTAAGGTACTTTTAAGGTTATGTTATTAATGCTTTTTACACATTACTAGCTCAGCTTCCTAGTTGTGTATGCACTATGCGCAATACTGACGCAACTTTTCGCGTTCGATCGTCTGCCATTTGCGTTAACTGATGTTTCCGATTTACTATTGTATGACCTAACTTAATTAATGACTACGGACTAATTATTATTTTGCGTTTTTTTCACTCGAATTCCGCGTTCGCGTTTTCAAGCGTGTCGATAAGCGTCCGCTACTAACAGAAATTTATTAACGTGTCTGTGTTGCGTAAGAACGCGTGTTCCGATGTGTTTGGATCTTAACGAAAACGCTCAGAACTGATAAACCATTACACTGAACAGAACTTAGAAAAATAGTTGGTGTGGTTTTGGGTTTATTTCCCTTCTCTGTATATTTATATATTTCGTTCTCGAAATTATTGAATTTGTCCAGTAAGTTTTAATAAATTTATTTCCAAAATAATTTTTCAACAAGGTATAAATTAGGTATAATGTAAAATCAGTCTTGTAAAGAGTACTTTTATCTCAATAAATTTACGGGTATTTGTATTCAAATATTTAACAAATCTGTGTATAATTTAAAAAAACTCAAATCCACAAAAATTTACTTTGTTATCGAAATAAGTATTTGCTTAAATAAAAGTAAATTTTTTATGGATTTTGGATTTATTTATTTAAATATATTATATACAAGTCAATACTTCAACAATAAATACTGTGTATAATTAATTTTATAAGTAGGTCATATTGTGTATGATGATTAATGTTGTGATATGAAAGGAAGTACAATGGGATATAGGCCATTGTACTCAAAGTAGTAAGTATTACTTACTAAGTAAATATATAAGCTCCAATGTTCCAGATGCAAAATCCTAATAGCCAGGAAATTATAACAATTATATGATTACTGATTATTCAATAAGTTGTCTATGTATTTTTTTATCAATTCTAGCAAAATATTTTAACAAGATTAGGTACCTACTTAGTTTTATTTTAATTCAGTTTTTAGTTAAGTAATAGGTACGTTTTTAGATTCTGAGAAAAGTGAAGAATGTATAGGTTTTACAATTACAATTTTTTTTTTTTTTTTTTTTGTTTTATATCTGAAACACTTACTACCCGAAATAATTCTCAGATTTTTACAAATAGTATATGTTTCCGGTTGGAAAGTGGATGTAGTTGGTACTTTATTTATGTCATTTTTAGAATTTCTCAAAATTGACCCTATGCCATAGAAAAATGGCATTTTTCACAAAAACTGAAATTTCAATGAATTCGATTTCAATATTTCACGATAACTCAGGCAATTTGGAAGTTGGAGAATTGAAAATTTTATTGGTTGTCCATATAGGTACTATATATATGTTAGGTTAAGAACTGTTACGTTAATTTTTCTACAAAATAAAGGATAATGAATATTTTGTAAAATTCTCGTTTTTTTATATACTTATAATGTTTGATAAAATTAGAAATTTTGGTCATGAAGGTCTGAAAATTTTACTGAAGTATACTTACATATTACTTAACATATCAAAATATTAGAAAAATTCCAAGTCTCAATTTTTCTTTATAGCTGTTTAAATTTGATATTTTTAATTTAAATGAAAATCTTAGAATCCATATGAATATTCATCTCATTAGGTATTTCTTAATACTTTTACAATAAAAATAATAGAAAAGCCAACATTTTTTGAAAATTTCATTGAAGCATACTGACATATGTCTTAACAAATTTCCAAAATATTATATTTTTTTTTATAGCTGTGTAAAGTAAAAAAAGAAACTATGAAAAGTGAACTGCATTTTTCACGAAAAATGAAATTTTGACGAATTTGATTCAATTCTTCACGATAACAGGCAATTTAAAAGTTAGGCACTTGACAATTTTATTAGGTGTTCAAATAGGTACTATACGAGTATATATGATATGGTAAAATTTTGTAACCGTTACGTTAATTTTTCTACAAAATATAGGACTAAGACTGAATATTTCGTAAATTTCTCGTTTTTACGTATATAATGTTTGATATAATTTTTGGTATTAAGGTCTGAAAATTTTACTGAAGTATACTTACATATTACTTAACATCATATCAAAATGTTAGAAAAAATCCTTATTCTCAATTTTTTTTTTATAGCTATTTAAAGTTGATATTTTTAGTTTAAATGAAAATCAAAATCCATATGAATATTCTACTTATTATTACTCAATACTTTTACAATAAAAATTAATACAAAATCCAAAAAATTTTTGTAACATACTGACATATCTTATATGTAATCTTTATATATTTCAAAAATATTGAGAAAATCTCAAGACCTATTTTTTTGTATTTTTTTTTTTTTTTTTTTGTATAAGTAGGTAGGTAGTTTAAAGTTCAATTTTCAGTAAAATCAATACTTAAACTATTTATATGTACCTATTCTTCTTATTATATTTCAATATTTTAAAATTAAATTAAATAAAAGCAAGGAAGGGATACAGGTGTAGAAAGGGTATAGGTGTCCAATCATAGTGTTTAATTTTAATTATAATTAATCATTTCATTCGAAAAAACAATTCTAAGCGAAGTTCAGTCATATAATGCTGTTTTTTCGTCATTTTTTTCATAACATTTTCGATTAAATAAAAATATCAAATTTAAACAGCTATAAAAAAACTGAAACTAGGGTTTTTATGTAAATAAAAAATTTACTTCAGTAAAATTTTTAGACCTTAATGCCAAAAATTGCCAATTTTATCAAACATTATATACCTAAAGACGAGAAATTTACGAAATATTCAATGTTCTATATTTTGTGGAAAAATTAACGTAACTGTTCCAAAATTTTACCACACACACACACATATATATATATATATATATATATACAACTTATGTGAATACTCAATAAAACTTAAGTTTCTAACTTCAAAATTGCATGAGTTATCGTGAAATATTGAAACTTAATTTGTCGAAATTTCAGTTTTCGTGAAAATACCATTTTTTCGTCATTTTTTTCGTTTTGCCCTCTAGCTAGTTCTAGAGAATTGGAAAAAATCATCTAACAATATTATGTATATATCACCGAATGGTTCGTTAATTCTCATTATAGACCTTAGTCTTTGATCTATTATCTTTGATCTATGATCTTTGATCAATGATCTATGTTCTATGATCTATGATCTGTGATATGGCCAATCCCAGGGAGGTGCTCAAAGAAATATTATAAGATTTACGATGGATTCGATGGAAATTTCTGTTTATAGATGGCTGCTATTAGTAACAATAATATCGAGAATAATATTTATATTATCATTATTGTTACTATTATAAACAAATTTATCTGATGAATCAAATTTGTCGAAGGGAAAATGTCCTTTTTTCATTATTTTTTTAACCTTTTTTTCTGTCACATGGGGTCAATTTTGAGAAATTCAAAAAATGATCTTTATAAAGTACAAACTACATCCAATTTGCAATTGAAAACATATAACATTCGTGAAAATCAGATCATTATTTCGGGTAGTAAAAGTGTCTTCGACATAAAAACAAAAAGAAAGACACACATCATTGTAAAACCAATACATTCTTCTCTCCGCTCAGAATCTAAAATTGATAAAATTTTTTGAATATTTTATTGAAGCTTAAATACATTCCAATTAATTGTGAAATATTACATTTACGTTTTTTTTTTATTTATTTTTTTTTTTTATTGCTGTTTAAAGTATAAAAAATGAGAGTTGATACTCCTGTTGTAGGGATACAGGTGTGCAAATCATATTGTTTAATTTTAATTTGAATGCAATGATAAACCATTGCATTCCAAAAGAGTATTTTGTGCGAAGTTCTGTCAGATATGGGCATTTAGGTGACAAGGGATTTTATGAGCATTTATATTGAACTGAGGGATTTGTAAATTTTATAGTGTTTCATTTATGTACTATTTGAGTATGTGTACCTATATGGTCCCTATACGTGTGATAAAATTTTGTGTATTAAATATTTAATAAAAAATTTTAATCAATACTTACATTATCTGACTGAACTTCACTCAGAATCTTTTTTCGAATGCAATGGTTTTTCAAGGTTTTTCATAAGCTCTTCTTTGTATTATTCATTATATTATTTTTTATGTTAATAATGCTAAAGCATGTAACCTGTTACTACGATTAGTAGAACTTAGATGGGTAATTTCTTACTTCTTTAAGAACTGAAAAAGATCTTTAATCAGAAGATATCTTTAATACAACTAAAATATAATATATTCTAAAAATTATAATACATAAATTATGAAAACTATCATCAACATTACTATTTTTATAAATAAAACATGTAACACTGAGTAATTATTTATCAGTATTCTTAAATTCTATTTCTTATATAATAGTACTACAAACAGTGGCGGTTTGATCAAACTTCAAGGGGGGGGGGCGATTTCAAATATCAATCTTCTCCCTCCGTGCATATTTCAAATTACATTATCAGAAATTGGTTACAGTTACCCAACTAAAATATAAACATTACATAAATTTGTGTTTAAAATATATATCAAGATAATTTGAACTAAAATCAAAGTAGGTACCTAATTATTTAATTATTCTAAAGCATCAAAAAAATGTATTAAACTAAATAAATAAATTCTAAGTTATTATACATATTTTAAATAATTATAAAGAGCTGTTTAATCTAATCTGTGCTGATACTATCCTGCCACAGGGATATAGGTGTGCAAATCATAGTGATTAATTTTAATTATAATTTAAATGCAATGATAAACCATTCGAAAAAATGATTCTGAACGAAGTTCAGTCAGATAATGTAGGTATTGATTAAAATTTTGACATTTTTTATTAAATATTTAAAACACAAAATTTTATCACAAATATAGGGACCATATAGGTACTTATATAGTACGTATACATAAATGAATACCATATAAAATTTTCAAGTCTTTTTTTAACCTAACCTAACCTAACCTTTTCACCTAAATGCCAATATAATAAAAAAATTTATCAATTTTATTTATTATAATATTGTAAAAATTTATATTATTGTAAAATATTGAAATATATTAGAAAGAATCCATATATATAAATACTTTAAATATTAATTTTACTGAAATTTCAATTTTAACAACTACAAAAAAAAAAATTGAATGTTGAGATTTTTCTAATATTTTGAATAATTACTAAAATATATGTCAGTATTCTTCAATGAAATTTTCCAAATTTTTTGGTTTTTCTATTAATTTTTATTGTAAAAGTATTGAGTAATAATAAGAAGAATATTTGAATGGATTCTTAGGTTTTTTAACTAAAAATATAAATTTTAAACAGCTTTAGAAAAAAATTGAGACTAGGGATTTTTCTAATATTTTGATATGATGTTAAATAATATGTAAATATATTTTAGTAAAATTTTCAGACCTTAAAGCCAAAAATTGATAATTTTATCAAACATAATATGCATAAAAACGAGAATTTTACGAAATATTCAAAGTCCTATATATTGTAGAAAAATTAACGTAACGGTTCCAAAATTTTACCACATATATATAATACCAATGTGAATTTTAATTGGATGATTGTCGTTAGTCGTTACCATTCATTGTCAAAAATTCCTACTTTTATAATTTTTTTTAAAAAAATTGAGATTAGGGATTTTTCTAATATTTTGATATGATGTTAAATAATATGTAAATATATTTTAGTACAATTTTCAGACCTTAAAGCCAAAAATTGATAATTTTATCAAACATAATATGCATAAAAACGAGAATTTTACGAAATATTCAAAGTCCTATATATTGTAGAAAAATTAACGTATCGGTTCCAAAATTTTACCACATATATATAATACCAATGTGAATTTTAATTGGATGATTGTCGTTAGTCGTTACCATTCATTGTCAAAAATTCCTACTTTTATACAAATTATATAACTTTACATAATATTATATACTATATACACATATTATATGTAATTTTATAACTGTAAAAAAATATAAATAAAAATTATTTGTGTAAAAAAAATATAACGCCCAAGCTTTTAAAAGCTTTTTAGTTGGTTTTTGGATATTAATTGTTTTTGAAGCAGCATTTCCCATTCATTATCAAAGTCTGTCTTGAAGTATATGTCTCTATTTTTTACATATTTTAAGTACACTATGTCAGAAACTAACCTATCACATTTTTTTGCTCCTGGCCTAATTGATGTTAATGTACATATATTATCATAGCTTTTTATAAAATGTGTAGTCTAGAACTTTAACAGTATAAGGATTTTTTGGACATGCTTTTCTCATTAATGAAATATAATGTGATGTTGAATTAATGGGGGGTTTGAAAAGTCTTTCAAGTTTTGAATGTACGTTATCCGCCTCCATCATAGTATGACCTTTTGTTAAATACAAGTGTAGAATTGTTATTGATAAAGATGTAGCAGCATTACTTAAGTATTTTGATAACCACAGCCATCTGAAATCAATACAATTTCTTCATATTCTTGATTGTTACTTTTAAATGTTAAGATGTAGTCAATAATACATGATGTGAACTCATTTGCAGATACTGATCCATTAGTCTCATGCCATACATATAACATAACATTATTTGGATTATTAAGCTCATAAATAGTAAAATTATGAACCTGTAATTTTTGTTTGTAATACATACATGATGTGTCTTTAGACACAGCAACACACTTTTTAGATCCATTGTTAAAACTTATGTTGTCTTACTGCAAATAGATTTTAAACGATTTTTTTCTGTTCTTGCTGCATCTTTTTTCTTACAATGTTCAAGGTAGACTTCTCTATCAACTTTTTTAAGTCATATCCACAGCAAATATCACATTGGTCTTTCCTGGGAATGTGAATTGAAATTTTTTCTTGTATTAAGATTTTTAAAAATATTTTTTTTAGAAGCACATGTTTGTTGATTTTCTTTATACCCGTCCTCATATACTCTATGTCTATAGATATGACTCTTTGATTTAAAAGTAGTTGATACAATATACAGTCTGTTAGTAGACTTTCTGCAATAATGACTTGGAACTTTAGGTCTCATATCTAACCACACTTTAATACCTTTGATATTATCCAATGTTTTCTGTTTTTTTTATGCTATTGGTTGAGAATCTTTAATTATTTGAACCTCAACTATTGAGATATTTATGATAAATAATATGAATCATTTTTTACCCAACTTCTGAAATTATCTTCACCTAAACATAGTGTATTTAGGAAAAATAATCTACATACTTTTACTTTAATTCCATTTGTAAATGGAAAATTAATATGTCCATCTTTTTTATTACAATTAATTTCATTGGTTGTATTTCTTCTAACAACTGACCTAGTCGTTACTAGTTCATTAATATAAGCTTTCTTTTTAAACCAAGATTTAATTTTCCAAAAATGTTTAAATAAACGTAGGTATACGATCTACTGGAAATTTTGCACATAAATATGATTTTTTGGGACCGGTCCAATATGTGATCTATCTATAAACTGTTATCTATGATAAAACTTTATAGGTAGAACATGTGATCTATCAATACCTACTTATATTTAGATTATAGTGCTATACCTATATAATTATCGAAATAATATGGATTTTAAGACTGTATTATACTTTTACGATCCAATGTGTGATTTATCGATAAACGGCTATTTACAATAAAGCTTTATAGGTAAAATATGTGATCAAACGATACCTATATTTAGACTATAGTGTTATATCAATATAATTATCGATATGATATGGAATTTGTGACTGTATTGTACTTTTAAAAATAATATCATTTAAACATTCAGTTACCATTTTGCATTCATTCGTGTGTAATCTCCACTATTAGACCACCAACTTAAAGAAGAATGGTGGCGGTCATGCCACTCGATACAAAATCAAATATTTGATGGTTTTTTATTGGATTTAAAAATACTTTTGCAGTATGAATATAACAAGTAATATTATAATATATGTACATTACTCTTATAAGAAGCATACATAACAAACACAAGTTAATCACACCAGCCGTTTATCCGTAGATCACACATTGGGCCGGTCTCGATTTTTCACTTTTAGGTTCTGGTAGTTTATGATTACAACAAATTTTAACTACTTTTCCTGGTTTTGGAATAAATATTTCACTTTCATTACTATTCTTGTTTTTTTTACAACTAATGTATGGTTCACCATATAATCATCTTATATTTATGTTAGTATTTTTATTTTTGGTATAGATTCCACTTTGATTTGACACAGTATCTCTTATGTTTTCAAACTCTTGTTGGTTATTATCCCCGTTATTATCTCTATTTATATCATTAACATTTACTTTCTTTTTAGTTACATTGTTTTTAACTAAGTTATCATAATTTTCAGAAACTACTTCATTTAAACTACAACTTACATCAATATCATTATTACTATTTCCATATATTTCAACATGTTCAGTGACCACATTTTTAAAATTATAATTAGTTTCAGTATTTCCTTCCTCTAAAACTGAATTACATTGTGGAATTTGTATTAAATCGACACTATGAAGATTTGTAATATTATTAATATCAATATAATCATTATTTTTGTAAACAAACTAAAAATCAACAAAATTATTAATTTTGTTAAGATTAACAATACCATCATTATTATCCAACTCGTGTTGAAATTTTGGACAGTTTTCAATCCAATTTAGTACTTTTTCATGTGAACTTGTGTCATCTACTCTACTTTGTTTTATGATATTAACCAAAACTTCATTTTGTGCCATTTCCACTATCCGTTTTATTCGAGGCATTATAATACAAAATAATAATAATTATAGTAACCAATGAAATAATTATTATATTTTATTTAAAAATTATATAAAAATTTACCTGTAGTCGTGGACATTTCTTATTGTTAGAGATCAATTTAACAAAAACAAAAACCAAAAGTGAAATGAATGATAATTTTAAATTATGAATAATAACTAATTTTAACATAATATCGTTAATAGTTTGAGCGTAAATGATTATAAAATTATCATTATCATAATAATTATGTTATATATAGCGATTAATACCATCATAACACATTTCTTAGATCTCTCATGTAAGATGTAACACATAAGAGGTATTTTATAATTTAGTATTCACATAAGATATTTATTAAATTGACTTTTTCACAAAAACCATTATTTTTATCACATCAGAGGTTATATTATAAATTATGTTTTCCTGAAAATTTTGATACCAAAATGTCATATTTGCCAATTTTGCATATAAAAGGTTTTTTCGGCCCAGCGGCGACATATTAATAATAATTATTGATTATAAATTTGTAGTATCAATAGTTATCAAAATTATCAATTTCTATCGGGTCATATTTGACCGTTAACGTGTATATTTTTCAATAACACATAATTTAAAATTTGTTGTGTATTTCTATTGTATTTTTCAAAATGAGTGATGAAATTGAAAATTTGTTGGAAGAAGATTTGATGATGATTATTTCTACTTGCGGTAATTAGACTTGATAATCCATTTGAAAGAATACGCAAAAAATGTAACGATAAATTTGCTAATATTTTCGAAATATTTCAACTCTTACTTGTGAATTTCCAATCTATTATACTCCATCAAAAGAGAGGTGCTTTAATGTACAAATAAAATAAAATTTACTTTATTTTTTATGAATTTTATTTAAATGGTACATAAATAAATGAAATTTTGATATATACGAAAAATATTGTTATTTTTTAACTATACACAATATAATATTTAAAAATTTAATTTTTTTTGAAAATACTGATATACCTACATATTTTAAAAACATTTAAAAAATTAATAAAAAAAAATTTTTGTTGTTTATTTATTATTTATTTGAAAATATACTTAAAATATAGCATTGTATTTAACTAAAAAGAAAAAAAAAAGAAAAAGTAAATGGTATTAAATATAATTAGTTTAAATCATATTGGGTCAAAGTTGACCCGACGATATCGTGTATGTGTCAAAATTAATGATACCAGTTGAGGGTTAAAATTTAGTGCTCTAGGCAATTGCCTATACTGCCTATACGTTATTCCGGCCCTGAATATAATGTTTATTACAATTTTTATTTTTTAGCTATGGAAAGTCGAAAATATTTAAAAACCTATTATGGATTTATATCGGCGAAAAAAGTTAATGGAACAATTTCTGACCGTTATCCTGTCACCAAAAAGAAATACACTTTAGGACGTGATATTGAATGTGACATAAGAATTTTATTAGAAAATGTTTCAGCTGTTCATTGCATTATATTGAGTATTAATGATAAAGTAATAAATTAAATATTAAGTTTTTAATTTTATAACAATAATATTTCAATGTTTTTCCTTTGTATATATTTAAAGACATATGTCCGGGACAAAAGTCTACTTGGTTCAACTACAGTAAATGGGAAAAAAGTTGGTAGAAACAACTATTTATTGGGCAATTTAGATGAAATTAACATTTGTGGAAGAACATTTATTTGGGAGTATTTTAATCCACAATATATGTAAGATTCTTAAATGTGTCTTACAGTTATATAAGGAATTAAGTATCTAATTTTCAGAAATTCTGGAATAAGAAATGAAAGTACAACACTTAGAGTATGGGAACGTTCTTCAAGTCAACTTAACATTCCATTGGTAACTATAAAGTATAAAAACCTAATTATTATTAAATATTTATCCAGTGAAAATGCACCTTATTTTGATTAAAATTGGTTCATTATAAAAGAAAAATAAGGTTCTGTGTGTAGTCTATTGTGTATAACGCATAATTCAACAACAATTATTATATAATTTACAACTTTATTTGAGACAATAAGTAATATTACATAAGCCTCATAATTACTTGTAGTTGTGAAAAATTTATAGCGATGTGAATTATGATTAATATTGAACATAGAGACTTATAATATAAAAATTTTAATCGGTTCATATAGTATCTGATGAACTTCGGTCAAAATTGTTTTTACAAATATAATAATTTTAATATTGAAAATTTATATTTGTAATTATTTTTAAATTTAATTAATTAACACAATTTGCATGGTAATTTTAACAATTTAAAAAATCAAAAAAATCAATAAATTCTAAAAAAAAAAAAAAAAAATATTTTATTTATACTAATAATGGATTTTTAATAAATATACATATTTATATCTTTTTAGGATAACAATAAAATACCAACTCCACCAAAAACATTTATAAGCAATAATAAAACTCCAATTAGTAAACCAATGTAAGTATCAAGTTAAGTTAATAAGTTATATATTTTTTATATTATTATTATTATATTATTTATTATATTTTTTATAATAGTGTTGTAGCCTCGGAAAATATGTCAGAACAATCATTTGATGAATTAAAATATAGTTTAAACAAACAAGATTCAAGTGAGTACTTTATATTTTACTTCTTAAGATTAGTACCGTTAACTTTTAATATAATTATTTATTTTAAAGTTGTTTAATATGTGTTTGTATAATTGATTTACGAAATTTATATATGTAAATATACATATATATATATATATATATATATATATATATATATATATATATATATATATAAATAATGTATTTAAAAAAGACGAGCTGATACTCCTGCTGCAGGGATATAGGTGTACAAATCTTAGTGTTTAATTTTAATTAGAATTTGAATGCAATGATAAACCATTGCATTCGAAAATACGATTCTGAGCGAAGTTCAGTCAGATAATGTAGGTATTGATTAAAATGTTGACATTTTTTTATGAAATATTTAAACACAAAATTTTATCACACATATAGGGACCATATAGGTACAAATATAATACATAAATGAACACCCTATAGAATTTTCAAATCTCTAAGTTCAATATAATTGCTCATAAAATCCCTTGTTGCCTAAATGCCAATATCATAAAAAATTTTGTCAATTTTATTTATCATCAATGTAAAATATTGAAATATAATAGGAAGAATCTATGTAAATACTTTAAATATTTTACTGAAATATCAACTTTAAACAGCTATATAAATAAATTGAGAATAAGGATTTTCTAATATTTTGATATGATGTTAAGTAATATGTAAATATACACCAGTACAATTTTCAGACCTTAATGCCAAAAATTACCAATTTTAACGAACTATATATACATAAAAACGAGAATTTTATGAAATATTTAAAGTCCAATATTTTGTAGAAAAATGTACGTAATGGTACCAAAATATTACCACATATATGTAATACCTATGTGAATACTCAATAAAATTTAAATTCTCTAACTTCGAAATTGCCCAAGTTATCATGAAATATTGAAATTGAATTCATTGAAATTTCAGTTTTCGTGAAAAATGCCGTTTCCGTCATTTTTCTACCGTTTAGAGTCAACTTTGATAAATTCGAAAAATTACCTAAATAATGTACCAATTACATCTACTTTCCAACCGGAAACATATAATTCTATTTGTGAAAATCGGAACATTATTTCGGGTAGTAAAAGTGTCTTTGACGAATTCAAAATTTCAGTTTTCATGAAAAATGCAGTTCACTTTTCACAGTTTCTCTTTTTTATACTTAACACAGCTATAAAAAAAAAAAATAATCGTAAATGTAATAATTCACAATGAGTGATGTAAAATGTATTTAAGCTTCAATAAAAGTTTCAAAATTTTTTAAAAATTTTGTCAATTTTGTTTTACATTATTGTACCTAAAATATTGTAATATGATAAGAAAAATTTATAAGAATACTTTAAATATTTATTTTACTAAAATTTCAACTTTAAATACCTATAAAATAATACTGAGTCTTAAGATTTTTCTAATATTTTGGAAAGACGTTTAGATATATAGGATAGTATGCTTCAATAAATTTTCCAAATTTTTTTGCTAATCAATTAATTTTTATTTTAAAAGTATTGAGAAATAATAAGAATATTCATATAGATTTTAAGATTTTCGTTTAAACTAAAAATGTAAACTTTAATTAGCTATAAAAAAATATTTAGACTTGTGATTTTTCTAATATTTTGATATAATTTAAAGTAATATGTAAGTATACTTCGATAAAATTTTCAGACCTTCATGCCCATAATTGCTGTTTTTATCAATCATTATAGGTATAAAAACGAGAATTTTACAAAATATTAAAAATCCTATTTTGTAGAAAAATTAATGTAACGGTTCCTAACCTAAGACCTAACATATATATAGTACTTATATGTACACCAAATATAATTTTCTAGTCTCTAACTTCAAAATTGTCCGATTATCGTGAAATATTGAAATTGACTTCGTCGAAATTTCAATTTTCATTATATATACCGTTTTTCTATGGCCTAGGGTCAATTTTGAGAAATTAGAAAAATGACCTAAATAAAGTACGAACTACTTCCACTTTCCAACTGGAAACATGTGCTATTTTGGTTAGTAAAAGTGTTTTCGCTCGCTCAGAATCTAAAACAATTAAAAGTTTATTAAGGCCAGCATACCATAAGAGTAAGTTGCACAGATGGTCATTAATAAAATATTAATAGTGTTTTTTGGAAATGAACAGAGCTGTATGCCTGTATTAATTAATGAGTAATCTATACTCTATAATATTAAATAATAATATCTATATTTAAATTTGTAGTTTCCATGCAAAATAATTTGACTTTGATTTTTTTACTTGTTAAAAAGGTTGCAGAAAAAATTACAAATTTGTTTAAATAATTATATAACTAATAAATACTTATTTATTTTAATTAGAATAGATTTTAATTTTGTTTTTACAGTGTATTTTTTATGATGGCATATTTTTTTTATCATAGATTTAGGTATACTTTCAGTAGAGAATGACATCTAGTTAGGTTATGCTGATCTTGTTTATATTATATAAATGATTTATATATTTTATAAGCAGTAATATTATAAATCAATATAATTAATTTTGTATTTATTCATTTAAGCTCAATCTGAACATAAAGCAACATCATGTACAAAGGTTACAGATCGAAATATACCGGTAATTATAAAAATTAATATAACATTCATCATACATATTATACAAATGAACTAAAAATATTTATTTTTATAACTAATTTTTAATTTTATAATCTATTTATTCTGTATATGAAATTATTTTGTTAAATTATATTATTTTTTTCTACTTTTCATAACTATACATTGGATACAACAGATAATTTTTATATTCCAAATTTTATTGTAATATATAGATTTGAGTTATATATTATAATAATTTGCTAGTCTCTTCACTCATAATAGAAGTGTGCAGAAGTAAACATTTATCCCACTGCATGATCAATGTATACCACCTTTCAACTATCCACTTTTCTTAACACTACTACTTGTTCGCCAATTATTTATTTCAATTACTTAAATATACTATACTGCACACTTGTAAATAGACTGTAGATACAAATTGAGTCAATAATATATCAATTAAATATAATAACTTGATTTCCTTATAGCAAAGACATAAATAATATGCTTTATATAAATTTTTGGATTTCATAAAGCTATACATTTAATACATTTAATTAAAAAAATATTTTTCAAACCTAAATTTACTATTATATTATATTATATTGTCAGTTAAAAGGTCAATTGGTGTAACCCTCAATACTAAAATTTTACAGGAGGCAATAAAATAAAGTTTGTTTTGTGATATAACTAACTAAAAAGTTATATTTATGTATTATATGTTATAGAGTTGTATATTTGTAAATTAATGTCGTACTTATTGAGCAAAATGCACTATTATGAATATTTATAATACCAATATAATATAATAATAATATAATTTATGAACCTTACTATTTGAAATTTAAAAAAATTATTACCGGAAAATAATATTTTTAAATACATACATACATATGTATAACGTATATACATATTACATATAGCGATAATTTTCAAGCCCGTTCGGATTACCGCGTCTTTCGGATTATTTCTGGACATACATGTATTCATTTTTAGACATTTATATAAAATAACTTAAAATATGAATTACAGTACTAATTATAAGCGAATTTGTGGTTCAATTTGGATACAAACAGTACTTTAAGTATAGACGATTGAATGACAAATTTCATTAAATTCGCTTTCGGCCTTATAGTATGCCTTAATGCAATAGTCAATACCTTGATGACTTGGTATTAATGTATTATTTGGTAAGATAAAATTTTTATTTTGCATTCCATTAGAAGAAATATTGAGGGAAATTTTCCAAAAGAGATGGGTAATGAATAAGTAAATATCTAAATGACAAGAAAAATACAAAATGTACTTTAAATATATTGTAGATTTTGTTATAAATAATTAGTGGATAAATTATATCTTGATGAACCGCTGTGACTTATGATCAAACATTTTTCAAAGAATTTTTTGTCATATTTGTATCATTTCTTTCATCAGTCAGTAGCTTTAATTGATAATTATCTTAAAAAATTGTATAAATCGTGCTATTTTTAAAATTAAAAATACAATATGAATATATTTATAATATATTATAATTAGATTTTTTTCTTTCATATAAGTCATTGTATACATTTTAAACTATCAAAATATCTATATTACAGTATTTCAAGTATAGAAAAATTTTGATTGTCCTTATTGTGATTTGAATCAATATATTAGTTTAACATGTTGTATTTTATTATATTATATTGATGGATAAATGCAGTACAAACTTAATTTATAATTTAATTTTTTTTTTACAAAATAAGTTTGTAGTTTACTGTCTCCAGTACTAATATAAAAATGCAGCCCTTTTGTTTAATATTTTATTAAAGTATAATGGACTTAGTAAATAAATATAATATCCACAACATTATTTCTAATTTTCAATGAGTATCAATTTTCATTTTGAAGAAATATTAATTTATAAGCAAAGTGTAAAACAACTACATATAATTATTAATTTAATAAAATTTGAATAATCTAATGTTGAATTAAGAAATTTTTTTTAATCTTATAAAAAATTTCCATTAAATATTTGTAAAACATTAGATTGTTATTTATGATTGTATGTTGTTTATACAAATAATTTTACTCATTTAATTATAGAAATAATTTTGTATTTCAGCTTAGTAATTTTGGTGATTTTACTTTATCACAAAGAAAATCATGGGCTGTAACTAATGCATCTGATGATGATTCAATGCCAAGAGGACATGATATTTTATTATCTACTGAAAAGTCAAAGAGAGATTCTACTCTAGAGTTTAATTCAAGTTATAATGAAGATGAAAATGTAGAATTTGATTCTCCCAAATCTCCACATGTCTTCTTAAGCAATAAATATTCTGATAATATAGTTAATGCTTCTTTAGAACCACCAGAATCAACAAATGGTCATAATGATAATTTACAGTTTTGTAATAGTTTTTCAAATCCTGAGTTGGAATCTAATTCATTAAGAAGAAATACTTTTACTATTGATAATAAACCATTAGTGTTAGAACAAAGTACAATCCCAGCTCCGTTGCACTCCATTCTAAAGTGTTCTAAAACAGCTAAACCTCATCAAGTAAAAAATAGTAGGCGAATGGTTCATTTTGATTGTTTACCAAAAACTGACAGTAAAATTAAATTGAAAAATCAATTTAATCCAAAATTTAGTGGTTTTACTGTTACTAAAAACACTATTAATGAAGCTGATCGTTTTCAAGTGCCTACATCTAGGCGTGTTCATTTGAAGAACATTTTTGAAGCTTTAGATTCTTTAAAGAGTACATATAATGTAAATAAAATTAATAAAACAAAGTCAAAAGATATTGTTAGAAGTTCAGTTCAAAATATTGAAATTGTTTCTAATTCTAATTTGATAAATACTGAAGCGAAATCAATTGATGTACAAAATGAAGATTTACCAGAAAATGAATATGAATACACTTTTGCTTCTCCCTTAAATTTAAATTTTGTTCAAAAAGCTAACACATTTGAAGTAACTGGTAAAAATTCACATATTACTGAAATAATGGATGATCAACATCAAACAGAAACAAATACTAAAACGTTTAATATTTCTGAAAATATTGAAAAAGATAACAGTATATCAGTTCATAGTTCATTAAAATCTAATAATATTGATAGTTATGATATTAATAATGATATCCAGAAAGATAATCCTCATGAAATTATTACATTAATTAATGATAATTCGGAATTACCCTTAGAAAATGAATACTTGGATGTACAAAGTAATGTTTCAACAATTGGTAAAATATTTACTATAGAAAATAAATTAGATATGCAAAAACATGGTATTGAACATATTGAAAAGTCCACAGATACGGAAAAAGAAAAATGTGTTGATAAATCCAATGTAGAAAATCAGTTGATTATACAAAATAATGATTTTGTGCCTACAGAAAAGTTAATAGATGTAGAAAAAGGAAAATTAGATAATTTTATAAATATGCAAAAACATGGTACTGAACATTATAATAAGTCCACAGATATGGAAAAAGAAAAATGTGTTGAAACATCTACCATAGAAAATCAATTAACTATACAAAACGATTGTGATTCCATTGAAGAGTCTAAAAATGTAGAAAAATGTATTGATAATTCTATTGTAAAAGAAGAGCTGGATATACAAAGTGATCAGCCCATTGAAAAATCTACAGATATGGAAAAAGAAAAATGTGTTGAAACATCTACCATAGAAAATCAATTAACTATACAAAACGATTCTGATTCCATTGAGTCTAAAAATGTAGAAAAATGTATTGATAATTATACTGTAAAAGAACAGCTGGATATACAAAATGATGATTCTGAACCCATTGAAAAATCTACAGATATGGAAAAAGAAAAATGTGTTGATAA
>JAIUCT010007939.1:70775-86188 GCA_021307375.1 Tetraneura akinire
TGGAAAAAGAAAAATGTGTTGAAACATTTACCATAGAAAATCAATTAGCTATACAAAATAAAAATACTTCTATTAAACAAGAAAAGAAAAATTCAACTAAAATATTTTCTATAGAGACCAAAACTAATAAAATTAAAACAGAAAAAATAGAAAAAATTATTGATCCAATCAAAACGCGTAATACGTGTCAAAGTATTGCTACTAATCCAAATCTCTTTGATACAAATGATAAAATGGCCAATCCAATAATTGATAAACACACTATAAAAATTGAGGACAATGGTCAAACAAAGAAATCCAAGATTTTAAAATCAAAGACAACGTATCAACCTAAACATCTTTTACCTTCTAAGCATATAAAACAAATTAATACTGATTCTTTAGAGTATGAATCAGTAAGTAAAACAGAAGAAGATTCACAAAAACTAGAATTAATAAATAATAAATCACATAAAGTAAATAATCAAAAAAATAATGAAATTCAAGTTATTAGCTCATCTTCATTGATGTCTCTGAGAAGCCGTAAACGCGCGGCTGAAAATTCTCTTTCTAAGACTAATACTAAAGGACCAAAACTTGATATTATATCAAATGTTGCAAATGCATCAATTTCTCACCTTTTACCTCAGAGCCATTCATATATTGATGTAAAATGTACGCAAAATATATCCAAATTAATAAGAACACAAATTTCTAATAATTCTTTATCTGAAATTTGTGTTGTCACAGGTGCTGGGACTAAGGAAGAAAAACCAAAATCCACAGAAAAATCTAGTGCTAAAAAACGTGAACTTACCTCTGAGGATATTTCTATTAAATCAGAACTACCATCTAAAAAAGTTACTAGGATGGCATCTATGAAAGAAAAAAAGAAATGAAGTGAACAAATCCAAGTATATTCCATCCTTAACTAAAACTTTGAAGACAGACATCAATACAAAAGTTACATTTAACAAGTAATTTTTTTTTCTATGATAATATTATTAGGTTTAAAATGCATGGGAAGGGATACAGGTGTGGAAAGGATACAGGTGTGCAATCATAGTGTTTAAATTTAATTATAATTTGAATGCAATGGAAAACCATTTCATTCGAAAAAACGAGTTCAGTCATATGCCGTTATTTCGTCATTTTTTTTCATAACATTTTCGATTAACTAAAAATATCAAATTTAAACAGCTATAAAAAAATTGAGACTAGGGATTTTATGTAAATAAAATATACTTCAGTAAAATTTTTAGACCTTGATGACAAAAATTGCTAATTTTATCAAACATTATATACCTAAAGACGAGAATTTTGAGAAACATTCAACTTCCTATATTTTGTGGAAAAATTGACGTAACTGTTCCAAAATTTTACCACATATATATAAATTATGTGAATACCCAATACAATTTTTAAATCTCTAACTTCGAAATTACCTGAGTTATCGTGAAATATTGAAACCGAATTCGTCGAAATTTTAGTTTTCGTGAAAAATACCATTTTTTCGTCATTTTTTTTTTTCATTTTGCCCTCTAGCTAATTCTAGATAATTGGAAAAAATCACCCAACACTATTATGTATATATCACCGAATGGTTCGCTAATTCTCATTATAGACCTTAGTCTTTGATCTATGATCTATGATCTGTGATATGTTCAAGCCCCGGGGTTGCACAAAGAAGTATTTTGAGATTTACGATGGAAATTTCTGTTTATAGATGGTTGCTATTAGTTTCAATAATATTATTTTGGTTGCTATTAGTAACAATAATATTCATATTATCACTATGGTTACTATTATAAACAAATTTAGCTGATGAATCATATTCGTTGAAGGAAAAATGTCTTTGTTTTCCTTTTTTTTTTTTTCGTCCTTTTTTTTGTGTAGCATGGGGTCAATTTTGAGAAATTCGAAAAATGACCTTTATAAAGTACAAACTGCATCCAATTTGCAATCGAAAACATATAAGATTCGTGAAAATCGGAGCATAATTTCGGGTAGTAAAAGTGTCTTCAGACAAAAAAAAAAAAAAGACATCATTGTAAAACCAAATTGTAGTGTCCCTTCACTACTACTAAGTTAAGTACCTAATATAATTTAATAACATAATGTTTATTTTTTAAGAATGAAGGCATAAAATTAATTCACCGAAATTAAAGAAAACAAACCAAAAATAATATTAATTTAATTACTTAAGTTTGTTTTTCTTAATATGAATTTAGGGGTGTCCTGTATAACAGAAATATTCTAAATATTACCATCATAGTGTTACAAAATAATAACTAACCATTTTTAAATAGTATTCTTCGTTAAATGATATTTCATAAATTGTGTTATTTGTTATGGTTTCAAATATGCTTTACTCTTTAGTTTTAATAATAAGTTTAAAAGATTCTTAATTAGAGTACCATGAAATTATTAAAATGTAATGTGTTTCATACTGCTTTTAAATTACTAAAATTGTGTACACTACAAAGGTATTAAACTAATCCTATATTTTGTTTATTATTTAATGTTACTTAATTATACATTTTTAATTAAATGATATGACAGTTTTAAACTTTATTAATTTTTTAATATTTAATAATTTTATAATTTTAATTAAATATAAAAATATATATAAATTTATTTTTTATTTAAGTGCATATTTGAATTTAAATTGAATGTTTTCATGCATGTTTCTTGAATTTTAAAGGTATTATAATTTCTGTTATGCATAAGATTATTAAAAAAGTTTATGAGATAAAAACAATAATTTATGGAATTGTACGCATAAAAAGTTTGGAAGCATTTATTTAATCTATTAGTATTTTTTTTTTTTAGATTTTGAGCTAAATTGATTTACAATAATGTGTGTCTTTTTTTTATGTCTGAAGATAACACTTTTACTGCCCGAAATAATACTCTTATTTTTACGAATAGTATATGTTTCCAGTTGCAAATTGGATGTAGTTTGTACTTTATTCGATTTTCTCAAAAAATTTACCTTAAGCGGTAGATAAAACGACAAAAAAAAAAAAAAAAAAATGACAAAAAAGGGGCATATTTCTACAAAATATAGGACTTTGAATATTTTGTAAAATTCTCGTTTTTATGTATAAAATGAATGATAAAATTGGCAATTTTGACCATTTAGGTCTGTATATTTTACTGAAATATACTTACATATTACTTAACATGAAATCAAAATATTAGAAAAATCCCAAGGCTCAAATTTTTCTATAGGTGTTTAAAATTGAAATTTCTAAAAAAGTATTTATATGGAATCTTCTTATTTTATGTATGAAGACATTTTTTCGACTAGAAATAATGCTCTGATATTTACGAATAGTATAGATTTTCAGTAGAAAATTTGATGTAGTTGATACTTAATTTAGGTCGTTTATTGAATTTTTCAAAATTGACCCCATGCTGTAGAAAAAACGAAAAAACGGCATTTTTCACAAAGACTGAAATTTCGACGAATTTGATTTCAATATTTGACGTTAACTCGAACAGATTTGAATTAAGAGACTAGAAAATTATATAGGTTTTTATTTATGTACTATATGTGTAGCTATATGGTTCCTATATGTGATAAAATTTTGCGTTTCAAATATTTCATAAGAAATGTCAAAATTTTAATCAATTCCTTCATTATCTGACTGTACTACGCTCAGAATCGTTTTTCGAATGCAATGGTTTATCATTGCATTCAAATTCTAATTAAAATTAAACACTATGATTTGCACACCTGTATCCCATACGGCAGGAGTATCAGCTCGTCTTTTTATTTATGAAGACACTTTTTCGACCAGAAATAATGCTCCGATATTTACGAATAGCAGTGGCGCAACTAGGGGGGTGTTTTGGATGTCTGGACACCCCCATTGGGCTGTATTTTTATGAAAATTTTATTTAAAGACCATTGAATAAATGTTTTATTTATTTTAAATTTATAACATAAAAGTTAGTTTAAAAGTAATAGTATAAACTATAATACGGGACACTATACAAAATGTGGTGAATTGATATGATCAATTTCCCCGATATTTGTATTGGTATTGCCTATAATTACCCTTTATTTTTATATTGAGGATTTCCTGCTTTATTCATAATTTTATTTGTTTATAATATTATAAAAATATACCTACGTACGACGAACCCATTAAATAAGTTTATCAAAATTTAGGTACCAAAAACGTATTTAGAATATTTTATTTACGGAGAGATATTTTAATTAAGCGAACACCCCATCGAAATAATCATAGTTGCGCCACTATAGCATAGGTTAAGTTTTTGTCAATAGAAGAGACTATATGCTAATTTAATAAAATGTTCTAATTTTTTTATTATTTGTTTATATATATATAGAAATACAAAAAAAATAATTACGCCAGAATCACCTCCTGTTCTACGAGTGTTAAGAACTAGAGAAATAAAGAATTAATATTTATTTTTAAAAGAAATTTTTGTATTTAATTTTAATAAAAAATTGTATCTTAATTTACTTTAATTCTATTAATAAATATAATTTATGAGAGTTTTTAATTTGTTTGCATTATATTTGTATTGTCAAAAAAATGCTTATCAATTATGTTAATGATTTTCAGATTTACTTTAATTAGATGTTACTTATAATTATGTGCTTTTTATTTTCTACGTTAAATTATTATTATTTTTTTTTTATTTAATTTATAAAATTAAAATATGATTGTTTAATTTAAATTTTGTTTGATAAATATATTGTGTACAAAAAAAAAAATTCAATCTGTTTTTATCAAATAAAATTCTACTTATTAAATGTTTTATAAGTATATAATGAGAAGAAAATATGTTTTTTAGATTTTGAGCGAAAGCAATCGAAGCAATGATGTGTCTTTTTTTATGTCTGAAGACACTTTCTACCCGAAATAAAGCTCCGATTTTCAGGAATAGCATGTTTCCTGTTGCAAAGTGGATGTAGTTGGAAATTTATTTAGGTCATTTTTCGAATTTCTCAAAATTGACCCTATGCAATAGAATAAAAGACGAAAACCGGCATTTTTCACGAAAACTGAAATTTCAATAGATTCCATTTCAATATTTCATGATAACACGGGCAATTTTAAAGTTAGAGACGTGACAATTTTATTGGGTGTTCAAATAAGTACTATGTATCGATTGGTGCTAAGCAAAAGGAGCTAAGCTACAATTTTACTACTTTCAGGAGAGCAAAAAAAAAAATTATTGAATTTTCATAACTTTGACCATGGCCCTTCAGTATTTATTTAAGTTTTAGAAATAATGAGGTTATTATTTATTTTTATTCTATTACCCACACAGCATTATAATATTTTATTAAGATTTTTTAATTATTATTTTGAAAATGAAAATATTTTGTAAAGGTTTTTAAATGGTTGTTAAAAAATTATAAAATGTTTTTAAAACGTTATGAATATATTTTTTGGCCAGATATATCTTTGGTCCCAGGTAGAAAGGGCATAAGTCAAATTTTGTAGGTTTTCAGTACAAGTGTTTGAAAGTTTTAAAAATCATTTTGCCGTAACATTTATATAATAGCCTAAATTGAAAATTGGTTAATTTTCAAAAAATGTAGCACTATTTGATAGTAATGTTTGATTTAATCTCACATAATTTTATTATGAAATAATTGTACATAAGTATTTTGTATTTTAATATTTTTGACATAAGTCCTTTTGATAATGACTTATGCCATTTCACAATACCTTGTTAGGACTTAAATTACATATTTAAAGATTGAAATAAATAAATATATATTAAATTTTAAAATATTCCTTTATTTTTTTTACAATTGTGTTTTCTTTAAAATCATAATTATTCTAATTTCACATAAAAAAAATCAAATAAGTACCTAAATAATTATTAATTTTTATCATGTTAATAATTATTAAATACATATAAAAAAAAATCAGTATCATACAGATCTGGATCATCTCTTGCATTTTCTTCTTCATTAGTTGTAAGGTTTTTATAAAATTCATGATACACATTTGGAATTAACGGGAGTATGTCAAGAAGATCTTGTTTTTTTTCTTTAGAAATTGGTACTGGAGCATTATAAGTATTTTTTAAATTAATGATATTGTCCATACTTTTATTTCTTCTTCTTAAATTTAAGACTTTAAAATCTCCCGTTAGCTGAGGGGTTGCTACCACAGCACGCCCGCGTGGGCCAAGGCTTGCGCGCGGTGACGGGCCGATCAATAGCCTGGCCGGGTCCAGTAGCAAAAGACGAATACTGGGGGGTGGTAACACCGAAACGTCTGACTCGTCGACGTCCGCGTAAAAACCGGGAAACGAGTACTACGGGAATGACTTGGAAAAGGAACTGGTCGGCGTAAGAACCGCCTGGCAAACCGGTCTGGGTTGGATTCGTAGTGGTGGTGCAAACGGTGACGGAAGTGGTAAAAAGTTGCAAGCTAACTTGGCGAAGCTTAACGGTGAAGGCCCTAGGGCGACTCCCCGGAAGCCAGCCACTCTGTCGGTGGAGGATAAGCACCTGACGGTTACTTATATCGCAATAAGAAACGAATTGGATAGTGTCGTGATCTCACCGGCCGGTCAACTAGCCGCCGAGTGAGAGAAGAAACCACCCAGCGCCGTTGGACACAGAGGCAAACAAAGGTAGCCGCCATTTGCGTTGTTCGAGAGTTGCCGTTTACGACCGTTTCAGGTGATCGGACGGCGGGTGACGTCATCCGCCACTCCGTCGCAGGTGCGGCGTCGGGACCAGCTGTCGACACCAGGTAGGGCGCTAGGCGCTTAGTTCTTATTTAGTCCACAGGTAGCGTTTAGGTTTAGTCAGACCGTGTATTAGTGTCGCTCGGCGCTATATAGTGATACACACCAGCCTATAGGTGTGCTTGTTACGACAGCGCTACCATATTGAGGTGGTGTTGCCCATGGACGGCCGGCGCGCTAGTACGCGTTTAATTATAGGATATTAATCGGTTGTCAACAGCCAAATAATTAGGTTAATTAAATTTAAGTGACTATATTAATCCTCAGGATTAATATAGTTAGGCTAGTTATTACTTAATTTAATTTAATTAATTGATTTAATTTTGATTTAGTCTCGATTTCGATTTCAGTTCGAGTTCACTTTCGATTATATTGATTTCACTTTCGATTAATCGATTTTGAACTTGAATTTGATTTTGATTTCGATTTTAATTTTTGATTTAATTCTCTTATTTTTATTTTAACTTTAATTTTAATTTTAATTTTAATTGGTTTTAGATTAATTTTAATTGATTAAAAAAAAAAAAAAATTAAATTAAGTAGGTCAAGTTTCAGGTTAGCGTAAGTCAAGGCTTAGTTATTAGTGGTAAGTTTGTGGTCGTGCGCGAAGTTCTAGTTTAGTTGGATAAGGTAGTTAGTATGGCGGCAACGGGAAGCCCTCGAGGGAGCACTGTGTCGTTATTAGACATGAGTTGCGTCGGGGGAGGGGGGGTCCGGTGGACCCCTGCTTCGGCAAGACCGTCCTGAGGAGGTAGTTCCATCGGGAACACCCAGAGGGGGCGGTGTGGTCTCGGCGTTAGGTTTGGAGTTGAATCTCGATAGGGTTTCGGACCTAAAATCTCGGCTAAAAGGGAGAAGAGGAAGATGTCTCTCGCTACGTTTAAGGAGTTTGAGGATCTGAGGGAAGACTACGAGGCTTTGTTAGGATCGTTGGTCAAGGAAATACTAAGTCTGAGGAAAAGGGTTGTAGAGGTTAGGGCTGAGGATAGGAGGGGCCAGTCGGTGCGCCCGTCGTGCCGTAGGGGGCTCCTGAAAAGGGGTCCCCCTAGGTCGGGGCGGCGGCCACCGGCTCGGTCGCCACTGATTCCGAGGCAAAGCTCAAGAGGAGAGAGAGGAGGATGAGAGCCAGGAGAGCGAGGGCTGAGAGGAAGGCAAAGGAAGCGAAGGAAACAGAGGAGGCAAAGAAGGTTAGGGAGCGTCAGGCGCCTGTTCAGACCAGGGCTGACGAGGGAGCTTTTAAGAAAGTAAGAAGGATGAGGGACACGGCCAAAGAGAAGGAGGCCAAAAGATTGGAGGAGTTAAAATCGAGGAAGCCGCAGAGGGCGTTCATCGTCTCTGTGGCTGGTGAGAAGGTTGAGGAAGTTAAGAAGAGGCTATGGTCAGAGATAACGGCCAAGGTGGGAGCCCCTATGGTAAAGGGTACTAGTATCCTGCTAAGGGGGGACATCCTGTTGAGGCCGGGTGATAGTAAGACGTGCGAGGCATAGAGGGAGCTGGAGGCCTCAGGAAAGCTCGGCGTCAGGGAGGAGAGGCCGAGATGGCCTAAGGTCTTGTTATATGATGTGGACAGGAGTACGACCAAAGAGAGTATCCCGGGTCTGATATCTAGGCAGAACCTGACTCTTAAGGTCAGCGAGGAGGAGGCGGCAAAAGGAATCAATCCCGTGTTTTTGAAGGGACCAAGGCCACGGGTCCACGGGTGGATGTGTGAAGAGGCCCCGTAGCTTTTCAGTAGGCTCGTGGGGAAAAGGCTGTATATTGGGTTGGACTATTGTAAGGTGAAGGAATACACGGAAGTGGCGCAGTGCTTCGCCTGTCAAGGCTTCGGGCACTCCGCTGCTAAGTGTTAGAGTAAACAAGTCTGTCGGCACTGCTCGGTAGTAGGACATAGAGAAGCTGATTGCAAGGCTAGGGACAAGGCACCGAAATGTGTCAACTGTGGTCTGGCGTTCACCACCGGACACAGAGGTTGCGCGACCAGGCGCAAGGCGATCAGATCCGCGGCGTTAAGGACAGACTTCGGTATGTTAGCTTAATGGGCGAAGCGGATGCCAACATCTATGTCGGTCAGCTGAACACGAACCTTCGAAGGGAGGTTTCTATTCAGCCTCTGGACCACTACGTCACGTAGTTCCTAACGGGCCACGGAGACTTTAACGCAAAGTTGAAGAGCTTCAGCCTGGTGGAAAGATCGACGTGTGGATGTGGGTTAGGCGACGAAACTGTGGAACACGTCCTCTTCGAGTGCGTTACTGACGAGGACAAAAGGGATAGGTTGAAGTCGTTGGTCTGCTCAGCAGACATAGTTTGGCCATGTCCAACCAGCGTGTTTCTGGACACGCGGTTGAACTTCGAAGCTTTGGCTAGGTTTGCTAGGAGGGTCCTCAGGGCCAAAAAGAATCTCTCGAATTAGAGCAGTAAAAAGTTGACACACAGTCAGTAGGGTCGAATCTAGTTAGGTGTTAGGTCGTACAAGGCCCACCGCTAGCCGGCGTGGGGCTAGAATAGCGGTAGGAGTTCTCTCCGGGTTGACCCACCGAACCGACGTCAACCAAAAACTTAGTCGTTAGCACGGGAGCAGGGAGGCCCGCGGCGCGCTCGACCGGCTTGCCGCTTGGTTGAGGTGCCTACTTCGGCTGAAACGTGATGGCTGTGGGACAGGCGCGAAGATAGTAGAATCCAGACCACTCACCCAGTGGTGGATCGGTTCCCAAAACGGCACTCGCCGTTCCGATCCAAGAAAGGGTACGGGCGCAAGCCCGGTGCTGGTGGTACTCAGACGACCCTTGACCGTTCGACGGCTTCCGGCAACGCTCATGTACGGACCCGTTCCTTGAGTAGCGCTCAGTGCTAAGAGAAGGTTTGGGTGGAACGGCCCAGGCCGACAAACCCGGGAGATCTCGTGTCCCTACTCAGTGCCGATCTAGTAGTCGGTGTAGTTAGACGTTAGTTGTCCGTACGCCGAATTTGCTCCGCGCAGCGCTCCCGGTGAGCAAATAGTGCAGGTGCGATATCTTTGTGGTTGTTAGTGTTGTGGCTTAGCCCTTGCTTTGATATTAACGAGGTGATTCACATCCGCCAGGATACTTCCATTTCTGGTCGTCCCCCTCTTTCAGAGGTAAGTGGAGCTTCTATATTTTTGCATTTGCTTTCGCTGGCCGCCCGAATCTTGCTTTCTGACTCGGATCTATTTATAGCTCCGAGCAGATTGGTCGGCGCCGTCGTCTTCGTGACCATATAAGGTAATACGTTTCGGACCCGGCGATACACGTGTCCGTAGATAGTATTCCTTATATTCTGCACATAGCGTATATTATAATTTACTATAGTATAATTGTCCCCACTTAATTTTCCGCGCCACCTTCTCCCCAGAGCGCGCTCGTGGTTACTTTTTCGCTGGTCGCAAGCGGACTGCCTTCCTGGTTCGGTAGACACCGCTCCGAGGTCTATCGGACCATTTGCGCGCCCGCTGGAGCGTTTTGTTCCGAGCAAATAATTTTTCTAATACCAGGAATATATCAAGTCGAGTGCGCCGTTGTCGTAAGCCGCGTAGCGGCACGGTTCGTCCAACTTTGCTGCGTAGCGGCACGGCTTGATATATTTGAGCTGCGTAGCGGCACGTTTTCGGGGACTTCGAAATATTTCCCGAAAAAGCCTTCTTTCCCCAATAGAGCGCGCTTTAGTGGTCGGATACGCCAAGGGGTGAATCCACGGACCTCCTCTTGGCATTCTGTGTCCGACGGCTTTTTTCCGGGTCCTCTAGGCCGTTTTCCGGCCGACCTAGGCCGTTTTAAAAAATTCATAAGTACCAGGGCCTCATCACCCTGGTGCGTTTTTTTCTATAGCCAGTGACTTATCCCTCGATAACTCCGGTTCTAGAGGTCCAAGAACGACGGGGTTTGGACCCACGGTTAGGTCTGACCTTCCTACACATTTTCTTATATAGGTCCCGAAGGGATTTTCGCATCCCTTCATCCCTTATTTTTTAATTTTCTTCAGTTAATAGCCACTATTGTGGTATGAGTGACGTTGAGTCTGCCGCCGACGGCGGTGGTAGTGAAAATCTGGACGAGCTACATCAGGAGGGGAGTACGGAGACTTCGAACCCCAGAGTTCGGCACCATAGTGCTATCCGACCCTAATAGCCCGGCCTAATGTTAGATTAGGAAAGTTCCGAGGAATGATATCTCAGTGCACGCGGAAACCCCTTTGAGTACGGTCGGTTGGCTCGAGGAAACGATTCTTAGGGAGTCGGATAAAAAGAGGCTAGGAAAGGCGACAACTGATCTTATACTGGGCAAGATCAAATCTCTCGGGCCCAGATCGGCTCTATAGAAAGGGCAGCTGCGGCTAGCAAAGCCCCTCCAGTTGTTAACACGAGCACCGGACTTACTGGCGCTCTTGTCGATAAGTTCGCTAGGGTTGTGGCCTCTAAAGAGAGGGTAATCTATGACCTTGAGTCAGAGGTCTCTCGTCTCAAGAGCAACGCTGTCATCACTCCCATTAACACCCAACCGAAGCAACAACAAAACTATGCCATTGTCACAAGGGGAAGAACAGCGATCCCAACTAGAGGGCAACAACAAACTGGCGCTGCGAAAACCCAGAATCAAAGATCTTCCACCAGGCTAGCGGCCAGGTCTAAATCTCGGCAGGTCAGGAAGAAATCCAAATTGGATGCCGGCCGCGCCATTGAACCGCCACCTGCTTATAAGATAATAACCTCGGGCAAAGACAACGCTGCTAAGGCAAAATCCGAGCTGTGGATCGAAGTCTCACGTAAACTGCCTAATGCCAAAATCTTAGCCCTGAACTCGAGGTCCAACTCCATTGTCTTAAAACCGCAGGACAAGGCTTCTCACGATGCTCTAAAGGAAGTAATGGGAGAGAAAAAATGTAAGCTTAGGTAAGAAGAGCCCAACAAACCAAGGGTGGCCATTTCTAACGTTGATGATGATATGGATTCTGTGGATCTCCCACAAGCTATAGTTGCTCAAAATCCTGAGCTGGGCATAAACGCATCCAGAGCATCTAATCTAATCATGCCAATCTTTAAAAGATGTCCTAGAGATAGGCCCACGGTCTCATGGATTTTTGAGGTGGACCCTGAGCTATATGGAAGCATCGTCGGTAAGCAAATATATATTGGCTTCATGTCGTGCCGCGTTACTAAGTATGAGCAAGTTACTCAGTGCCATAAGTGTTTAAGACACGGACACCCCGCCACTTATTGCCATGCCTAGGAAGTTACTTGTGCACACTGCGCTGGTAATAAGGCTGAAGGGTGCGTGAACCCCATAAAATGTGCCAACTGTGGTGGTAACCATAGTGCAAGATTTGAACTATGTTCTTCAAAGACTGCCGCCATCGCCAATCTCTTGAAGAGGACTAACTTTGGCAGCTCTGATAAGAGCAACTCTGCTTCTACAGCTTAATGTCATCCCTGCACCCAATCCGAGTGAGCCCGAAATAGTTCCATGACTCTCTCAACATTATCCAAATCAATATGGGCCGTAATTCTGTTGTAAATGAGCAACTCCTAGCGTATGCGACCACATTTGATGTCGATGTGGCACTAATACAAGAGCCATACACGTTCAGGGGTAGGCTGGTTGGCCTTGAAACCCGCCAGATTAGAAACACTGAGCCTCGGTGCCACCAGGCAAGGGTACAACCATAAAATTTTCGGTGCAGCAATTGTTGTTTTCAATCCGCAACTTAAGATTGTGGCCAGAACTGACCTGGCCTCTGAAAATATCGCAGTGGTTACCCTGTGTATAGGGAATAGTAGACTCAATTTGGTGTCGGCCTACTTCAAATTCCGCATTCCCACCGAGGAACATCTTCTGTCCCTAGGCGGAGTTTTTGATGCACTTTCTGGACCAACGGTTGTCTGCGCCGACGATTATGCTGCCTCGGAAAGATGGTTCACTAGGCGTACAGATCCTCGAGGCCGCAAGGTCTCGGATTTCTTCGATAATCGTTCCTTCTATCTTGCTAACGTTCGGTCCCATAACTTTACGTTCCACGGCCCACGTGGCTCTTCTTATGTCGACGTGACTATGGATCAGGATCCTGAGGCCATTTTTGATTGGAGATTGGTTGTTGGAGAAGTGGACAGTGACCATTCTCTCATCCATTTCTCATACTTTACTGGACCGATATCCATGGCTAACAGTAAACCATGTAGGTTCAACGTTGAAAAGGCGGACTGGGATATATTCTCGGCCAATCTTATTGCTGTCATGGCACAAGGCGATGATGAGATTGATAGGGCCGACACCCACACGAAGACGGATCTCCTAACAAAGTCTATCTTAACGGCTGCTACGGGTGCAATCCCCAGAGGTACGTGTAATAGGAAGCCGAAACCCTCCTGGTGGTCGGCAGAACTGCTGCGATTACGTGGCATCCTGAATGCTGCCTCCAGGCATAGGTACCTACCTAATGGTGGCTTCTCGGAGGAGTACCTTGCTACCAGAAGAGCCTATAAAAAGCAACTTCGGATCGACAAGACCGCATCATGGCGTGCATTTTGCACAGGTGGTAGCATAACTGTCTGGGGCTCCCTGTACAAATGGCTAAAGAAGGGTACCAGAGTACCAAAAATTCCGTCGGCTCTCCGCAAACTCGACGGATCTTTTACCGCGGACATTGCTGATACAGCCGAGCTATTGGTTAATACCCTTATCCTAGCAATAGGAATGAATATGATGAGGATTATGACGATGAAATGATTACGATTTACGATATAAATCCATGCGAGGAAATCGAGCTTAAAGCGGCGGTCTGGAAAACTTCTCCCACCAGAGCTCCTGTCGCCGACTGTATAACTGCGAAAATGGTCAGGAAGGCTTGGCCATTTATTGCTACCTTCGTCTGGTCAATGAATGCCTCCATACCGGCACGTTTCCCAACCCTTGGAAGTGTGCTGAGGTCGTACCTCTGCTCAAAACGGATTTGGACCCCGCCATACCAAAATCTTACAGGCCGGTCAGTCTTCTCCCAGTTATGGCTAAGGCACTTGAAAGGGTCATATGCCAAAGACTCTCTACTGAAATTTCGAATTATTTGAGTTGCGTGGCGGCACGTTTCCGGGGACTTCGAAATATTTCCCCGAAAAATCGGTTTCTTCCGATATAGTGCGCTTTTGTGGTCGGATCCGCCAAGGGGTGAATCCACGGACCTCCTCTTGGCATATCATAAGTCCGGGCCTTTTCCCTGGCCCTCTAGGTCGATTTTTGACGGAGTTAGGCCGTTTTTTGTACTCTCTAAGTAACAGGGCATCATGATTTAATTGTACGAAAATTTTTTATCGTATTTATCTCAGGCTATTTTTGTCCTAGAGCTTCGGGGTTTGAACCTACCTCTAGGCCAGACCCCCTTTCGTCTTTTTCCTAAGAGGTCCAAAGGGATAACTCAATCTCTTTAACGGTTACAGGGATTTAATCTTTTTTCTTGTTGAATATCATTTGGATTCGATCGCCATGGACACCGACGGTGAATCGTTCCAGTCCCTCGCCGTAGTGCTGGACAACATCGAGGGGAACTCAATCTGCACCTCTAACTCCAGGGTTCGTAACCATAGAACCCTATCCAGTGACTCGGTTAATAGCCCGGAGCAAAAGAAGTCCCTTTCGGAACTATCAGTTCTTACTGGTCAATTCCTTAATCTTGTTGGGTGGTTTGAGGAGACGTTCACCATGGAATGTGAGAAGAGGAAGCCAAAAACACTATGTCGGCTAAATTGAAGGAGCTCAGGGCATCGATTAGGTCGATTGAAAGAGCTAATCTCCCTGCTGCATCGAATATTATTCCACCTGCGGTTAATAAGGAACTCACGGCCTCGCTGGTGACCGAGTTTGCACTAGTGGTCTCAGAAAAGGAACGCAGGATTATAGAGTTAGAAGGGTCCATTGTCAGGCTACAGGATACAAGAGCACATCCAACATACTTTAAAGCATTCGATGCCACAGTTGGGGAGCCCATTGCTACCTCTCAGAATTTACCAGGCCGCCCTTCCCGTATTCGTGCCACTTCGGTTAAAAAGAGGAACACCTCCCAGGCCAGGTCGAAGTCCAGGATTGCGGCTAGAAAGATTGCGGTAAATAAAGTACGTGCTGTCTCGCCGAAACAGGTGTTTCGGATTAAGACAGGTGACCAGGCCAGTGCTCTTAAGGCAAAGAATGAGCTGTGGACGGAGGTGTGTAAAAAAAACCAGGGTGCCGAAGATTATTGCGTTGCCGACAAAGTCTTGAGATTCAACTCACACACAACTTTGACCATTCAGTTACTCGTGCCAGAGGAAGACCTTGTCTTTCAATGTACGCCACCCATTCAACTCTACGCGTGCCTCTAGGAAACCTTTGAAAAGCATAAATACATATTTTTTAAATATCAAATTAAGCAAATTTATTTCCAATCAGTTATCAAATGAAACGCATCGGTGCCTCAACTTTCGTTCTATTTTTCGTTATATTATTTTCGTATAAACACTCATTAACCTAAAAATATTTCTATATATAGGAACGTACTTATATTAAATCTATATTCATATTGTAATTTTTTAAGGATTAGAAAAATAAATTATATTACACTCACCCGTGTACTGCGATGTTGTCGGGAAGACGACCACATAAAATACAATTTTTCACCATTGTTCGGTACACAACACACACGTG